>JAHLKD010000107.1:0-179645 GCA_025526935.1 Cladochytrium replicatum
CTGAAGAATCTCCGAATTTGTCTTCCGTATCTCCTGTAGAGGAATATGATGCACAACTCGAAAGTGATCTTCAATTCATTGGAGAAGATGTCGACGAAGCATATGCAGCAAGAAAACGAAAACGTCAAGCAAGTGCAAATTTGTCGAACGCCAAAAGGAAACAAAATTCCTTGTTTACCCGGTTCCGTTCCTAATATCGATTGGACCCTGAAGGCCGATTCCTCATATCCAACACAACCAATTGCGAATGGAAATATACGGACTGCACCAAAGACTCTTCGTGAGGCTTTATCACGATCCGATGAGGCTCCATTCTGGTTAGGCGGGCGATGAAGGAGGAAGTTACACAACTAGTCGGCAACAATACTTGGGCCAAAACGTTTTACCTGATGGACGGAATTTATTATCGGGCAATGGGTTTTCACATATAAGCTTGACGAACATGGCAATATTACTCGATTCAAAGCACGTTGGGTCGTACGAGGATTTCACAGATTGAAGGATTGGATTTCGATGAAACCTATTCTCCAGTTACGAAAACGTCCACGATCCGTTTTCTGATTGCATTAGCAGCATTAGTCGGCATGATCATATTCCAGTTTGATATCAAGGGTGCATATCTCAATGCGATACTGGAAGAAGAGAACTACGTCGAACTCCCTCATGGTTTCGGACGAGTAGATTTCCGGAATCGACCCATCGTCTGCAGACTTATCAAAAGTCTGTACGGTCTACACCAGGCAGCTCGAGAATGGTACAAAACTCTTTGGAAACAATATCTCAGTGTTGGTTTCGTGCGGAATATTGCAGACATCTGTCATTTCTGGCGATACAATCCAACAAATAATACCCGCGAACACACTACCGTTCATGTCGATGATATACTACATTTTTCCACAGATCCAAACGCATATCATCGGTTTCAGACCGATTTGGAAACTTCGTTCACAGTAGGCAGTACTTCGAAGGCGAAATGGATTCTGAAAATGGAGTTATTGCAGACAACGGAAGGATATTTCCTTAGCAATGCATTGTACGTAAAGAAGATTCTCGAAGAAGCGAATTTATGGGGTACCAACATCAAACCGACCAAAACACCGATGTCAAAATCATATATCTTTGATGAGACCACACCAACACTGTCCGATGCCGAGGCAACACAATTTCGATCAATGTTAATGAAGATATCGTACGTGGCGACTAAGACACGACCGGATATTTCATACGCAGTCAATATTTTGGCACAACATCAGATTGATCCTCGACAGTCAGAATCAAAGGCTCTCTATCGATTACAACGATATTTACTCGGTACTTGGGATTACGGTTTACACTATACACGGACTGGTATCACGTCTCCGATGCTAAGACCCGACGGTCTCTACATGTTTGATTCGGCTAACAACCCACAAGGTTATGCCGATGCAGACTGGGCGGGCAATGCAGATAGATACTCACGAACCGGTTACGTGGTAATGTTCGCTAATGCGGCAATCAGTTGGCAGTCGATTCGACAACAGACTATTGCAGCCTCGTCGTCGGAAGCCGAACTGTATGCGCTGAACGAACTATCGCGTGAGATGAAGTGGATGAAAAATCTTATGACGGGTATTGGAATTACGTCGTTCAATCCGCTCCGTTTATGGCAAGACAATCAATCCACCGAGTCTATCGCAAACAATCTGTTCAACAACAAACGGACCAAACACATGGACGTTCGCGAGAGATTTGTGAATCTCCAAGTTGAACAGAAACATCAGGAGTTACACCATATGGATACTTCTGATATGATCGCGGACATCTTAACTAAACCTCTTGGAAGTAAATTATACCTTAAACACAGGGGCTCGTTGGGGCTAGTCAGTCAGTCTTCACTTAATATACTATCTTGAACGACCGGCTGGCGATGTCCATACAACTCACCTTTATTTCAATAGAATATCAACTTCAGCATTTACAGAAAGTTATGATCGGTTGAGTGATACTCTCGGTTGTACCTATCTAATGACTGAGGGGGTGTGTTAAGTATTTCGATTGATGGACTTGGCCAATCCAGTCATTGATAGTACAAAAACACAAACGCCCGATATACAGAAATGTCACTCTTCACTGAGCAACATTTCTAACTATTGAACTAAAGCATATAGATGATGATCTATTACGAGTTTGGATACCTCCGGTTATTTCTTCATGGGTTATATTTATTGCAGCCATAGGTATAGTAAACTGTCATTACTTTTCTATCATCCACTTGTAGAAGTGAAGCCCGGATCAGATCACAGCAAAGGTTTACATATGATTAACGCGTTCGTGGGAATCATGTGTGAGAACAATCCTGTTGAGGAGAGCTAGATCTCACGCACAGCTTAGCATGATTATGCTTCGCTACGCCTGTGAGAAGAAGAGTCAAACCTTATCGCTTCAATCCAGATCTTCCGGAAGGAAAAGCCAAAACGACAGTACACTTATTTAAGGAGCCTGTGGCGATACACACAAGGAGCATTCTCTTGCGCTAGTACTTGTGACTCGCAATCTTCTTTATTCATCTCTTAGAAACATTAACCCGTGAATTAGCAACACACACAACCTGAGGATCCAGACCACAGCTTTGTTCAACAGTTGGGTCGTACGAGGATTTTCACAGATTGAAGGATTGGATTTCGATGAAACCTATTCTCCAGTTACAAAAACGTCCACGATCCGTTTTCTGATTGCATTAGCAGCATTAGTCGGCATGATCATATTCCAGTTTGATATCAAGGGTGCATATCTCAATGCGATACTGGAAGAAGAGAACTACGTCGAACTCCCTCATGGTTTCGGACGAGTAGATTTCCGGAATCGACCCATCGTCTGCAGACTTATCAAAAGTCTGTACGGTCTGTTGATGCATGCACATATATGGAACTAGCTACTCCAGTCTTCATCCGCTACCGACACTGAGGGGAAATAGCCTTACCAGAGACGTCTGGGACAAGTTCATGCGTAATCATACATTACATGAAAGAACTGGCATTTCTAACTATTGGTCATGAAGACATCCTCCTTTACTCATTGGAATCTAGTAGAGTTCTGAGAGTGATCACGCGTTTGAGAAAGAATGTGATGCTAATCAGTTTGCTGCTGACAGTTATATCATAGTCGAGTACATCTCGTATGATATTAATGCAAGGTACTACACACTTATTTCTCATAGAGAACATGTCATTGTAGACAAGATTATAGCTAATCTTCATGTTCTGCTCACAATGGTTATTGTGAACGATCACTGGGATCTATATCTCTATTCGAGAGAATAATGTTTATATCAGATATTTCCATATATCTATAGCCACAGGTTAATTATAAAAGCCGAAACGACAGTATATTTGAATTGTTTGCACAATTCAAAGAGCCTGTGGCGATATGAGATTTCGGGTGGCTGTGGCGCAAGAGCGTGATTGGAGAGACACGAAACTCTGCACCTACACAGATCAACCTGAGGACTATCTCTAGCGCAAGTCCCAGATCAGCAGCACTTAAACTGATCAAATCACATCGCCCTCAAACCAAACTTCGACACAATAGTTATTGCCACAAGGCGTTTCCCCCGATCAACACCAGATCTCCAACGCTTACAGTATGCCTAAGAACGACGCCCGCGACGGAAAACCAAGGCCGTTTGCTGGGCAAACGCTTGGGGAGTTCGATAAATACATGAAGATCGTTCAGAATTATGCGAACTCGAAAGGAGAAGCTGGAACTTTGCTCACAAAGCCGCCCTACCCAAAGCCGGAAGACTTTGTGAAAGAAGAGGAGCCTGAACGGCCTGAACGACCATCTGCACTCGAAGAATACGACACAACAAATGACTTTGATTATGCTGTTAAAGAGTACGACGTAGCGTTGAAAGAGTACAACGCAATTGTGAACGACAATCATCGACGATTGCAATCATATCGCGCTGAATTACAGATGTACGAACGATCTCAAGGACACAACAACATTGCAAACAGATGTCTTGCCGATTGTTTTCCGGAGGTCGACATAAATTTAGTGCAAAAACATCAGAATGCCGTTGAACGAGTTGCTGCTTTACGCGGAATTTACGCAGCTAAACGGCAGAAGACTTTTGAGAGCCGCCATTGGGAAGACCGTTTCAAAGCTCTAGCTTGCTCCAACAGTGAAGATGCACTTGAAGTCAAATCATTCATTGCTGAGCTGATTCAACTCACCGAGGAAAAGCTTTCAACCCAACCGGCTGAAGCTGTTATTCACGAACTTCTCACTCGAGTTTGCTCAAAGATCGGTGAACCTGATATCAATCTACAATCCTTTTCGATTTTACTCAGAGACATCTCAATGGACACTTTATCAAAGTATGAACCTGATCTACTTGATGATGAGGATGATTCTGGTCAGAAGATACAATCAGAACACCATTACCTGAGAGACAATGCAGAACTTACTTGCTGAGATGAGAGAAATCATTCAAATGCATGTAACTCGCGATTACACTCCTTCAGATTCACCTCAAATCAAAGGCAAAGCCATGCGAGCAAAGACCAAAAGACTACCGAAAGCTCATGCTGCTCATGAGGTTTGTGTTTTACATCCCAACTCTTCTCATTCTTCTGCAGAGTGTAAACAACTCAAATATTTGATTGAGAAACATGCTTCCTCACATAAAGGAAATGCCAACAGTAGGACTGCAAACAATCGTGCCGCATCAAAATCTAAGGATGCGAAGAACAACAAATTCTCTTGCGATTTCTGTGGCAAATCTGGCCACACGCAGAATTTCTGCAGGAAACGCAAACTAGCCAAAAGTTTGAATGATGAGGAATGGAAACAGATAAAAGCATCTCGTGCTTCCTCCTCAACATCCCACAACATGGATATCGATTCTCAGGAATCAGAACCTTCCAGCAAGGTACAATCAATCAAATCCTTCTCTTCAATCTTCAAAGCTAATAATATTGTGGATTTTACACATCCCTCTATTATCACAGCATTGAAGAGTACCAACTGCAATCTACACGTAAATGCCAAACCTCTCGGTTTGATTGACTCTGGTGCTACTGCTTGGATGACTCCAGACAGACATGCATTCAAGAATTTATTTTACGTTAATGATGCAGGAGATGTTTACTTGGCAGACAATCATCCCATTCCTATTAAAGGCTATGGAGATATTGCACTTGTTTTGTCAAATGGTTCAATAAAACACATTCAAAATGCACTTTTTGTTCCCGATTTAGAGGATACACTTATATCTGTCTATAGCATCATCGGGGATGAAGGTGATATAGTCAGTTTCACCAAAGACAAAGTCTATTTGTCAAACAAAGGAACTGAACAATGTGTTACCATTGGTTTAAGACGTGGAGGTTTATATTATCTTCATGGAAGTTTGGATACCACTAATCCATTACTTAAACACTCTTCCAAAATAGGTGCAGCTATTTTGACGAATCTTTCTAATTCTGCACTCTCTGTTGGCAAACAGAATGTTTTACCTGGTACCACTACAAACACTGCCCAAGAGCAGCAGACAACCACGTCTGGTGTAAGGTTTGACACAGTGAAGGACAACAATGTTTTCCCAAAAGATTCTAACAAAACTAGAAATTACGGGGGTGAAGTTTTAGACGGAGCTTCATCTGCAACATTAAGTCTATACTCCCAAACAATGGCTGATAATGGAGTAAACAACGTTTCAGCTGTGACCATCAACAAATTAGCTAGATTACACCGGCAATTTGGTCACATACATTTGCGGAAAATCCTGCAAACTTTACATTCTCTGGGAAAGAAACTGCCCAAAGTCAGGAGTGATGCACTTGATTTTGTTAACTCGTCTATTTTACAGAACTGCATAATTTGCAATCAGACTAAGGCTGTACAAACTCCAATTTACTCGACGCTAAGTCCAGCACTGAGGAAATTATATCGCCTACATACTGATGCAGTACCAATTGTCAGAAATGGCAAAACAATATGTCACTGGCAGATTATCGTAGATGAATACAGTTCTCACATCACAATCTACTTCTTGCAACGAAAGAGCGAAGCCTCTGATAGTATGCTAAGACACATCGCAGATGTTGAAAATAGATTTCTGCCACTTCACGTCTATGAAGTGAGATCCGATTCTGGAGAACTATTGTCAAACCAATTCTTGACTTGGTGCAGTAACAAGGTACCACGCATACATGCCCATCCTTCACCTGCATCAGTCAAAGAGCTAAATGGTCTTGCTGAACGGAATGTCCGTTCAATGAAAGAGATGTACAAGTCTATGCTGAAAACAGTTGGTCTTCCACATACTTTACAGTTCATCAAATTTGCCATCCTTTATGCTGCGACTGTCAAAAATTGTGTTTACCATTCTAGAACTAAGAATGTACCACATACTGTTTACTTTGACAAGCTGATTGATCCGGCAATCATTCACACCTTTGGTACCCTGGTTAGTCTCTGGATTTCTCCAGAACAAAGGTCTAGTCGCAAAGTATCAGAGAAGTCAGAGCTAGGACTATTTCTGGGTTATAAGGGTGAAGATATGAAAATCATTCATGCTTTGAATCTTAATACCAAACGCATAAGCGAATATTTTCATTTTACTTTTCATGAGGGAGTATTTGTTGGCTTAAACCCAACATCACAAACTTTAAATGACCTCACCAAACACTATCCTATTCCTCAGGGTCAACATTTTGATATTTCAAATTTACCTGATATGAATAGCGATAATGACAATACTACAGACTCAGATTCTGATGATAGCGCTAACACCTCATCTGATGAGGAGTTGGATCCCAACCAACGATTTTATCATCGAATGGATATCTCACAAATGCATGTTACTCCTATGTCCCAACATGATTCAAATGTTGATGACGAGCACGATACCACCAACGACTATAACCATTCGTTAAACATGAACGATGACACTTATGTACCACTTTCTGTACAACACGTACAAGAACAAAATGAAGATGATTCCCAAAGTGATTTGGAAGATTTACAATGGATTGGTGAAGATGATGACAACAATTATGGATTTGTTGCACACAACGCCAAACGTCGCAAACTTAAAGGCAAACAACCTATGGTTACTCCAACAAACAGATTTCATCCCCAGCAAAGACATCCTTTGTTGAGACGTAATATCCCCAATGTCAATGTAAATGAGAAAGCAAAATCGAGTACACCCGACGTTCCTATACCTCAAGGACACTTGACAAGTATTCCCAAAACAGTCCAGGAAGCTATGTCGCGACCTGATGAATGGCCATACTGGCTTGCAGCCATGTGTGAAGAAAATCAACAACTTATCAATTTGGGAACATGGAACAAACGCATCTTGCCAAATGGGAACAACCTTCTCACTGGCAAATGGGTTTATTCATACAAACTTGATGAAGATGGCAACATCATCCGATTCAAGGCACGATGGGTAGGTAGAGGGTTCTCCCAGATACAGGGAATGGATTTCGACAAAACCTATTCTCCTGTGGCGAAAACCACTACAATTCGATTACTAGTTGCTCTTGCTGCAATTGTCAAATTACACATCTATCAATTTGACATTACAGGAGCATATCTCAATGCATCACTTGAGGAAGATGTTTATGTTGAAATGCCTCATGGATTTACAGAGACTGACGAATCTGGCAATCCATTAGTTTGTAATCTTGTCAAAAGCTTATATGGTTTACATCAAGCTGCTAGAGAATGGTACAAATGCCTCTGGGCGAAATATGAAGACATGGGATACATCCGTGATCTTTCTGATGCTTGTCATTTCTGGCAAATGAAATCATCTACTCACAGGTCCACAGTGAAAATACGTGAACACACTACTGTTCATGTAGATGATATTCTTCATTTCTCTCCAGACCCAAATGGCTACCAGGACTTCATGGATGGCTTGAATTCCTCATTCAAGGTTGGAAGTCACTCTACAGCAAAATGGATTCTGAAAATGCAATTGATCAAAACTACTCACGGTTATTTCATAACCAATGCTCAATATGCAAAGGAAATATTGCAGAGATTGAAATTATGGGAATCCAATTTAAGACCAGCCAAAACACCCATTTCTTCTCACAACAAACACGACACAAGCTTGCCTATTTTATCCAAAAATGATGCAACTATTTTTCGCTCGGAACTCATGAAAATCTCGTACCTAGCTACAAAGACCAGACCTGATTTATCTTATGCTGTCAATGTCTTGGCACAACATCAGGTTGAACCACGAGTTTGCGAACAAAAGGCACTAGCTCGCCTGCATCGTTACTTATTGGGAACATGGGACTATGGTTTGCATTACACACGCAACAACATACCCACTCCCAACGTACACTCTGATGGTGTATATGAGTTTGCATCAAATGAACACATCCCTATGGGATATGCTGATGCAGACTGGGCAAATGATCCTGCTTGCTATTCCAGGACAGGATATGTTGTAATGTTTGCCAATGCAGCTGTTTGCTAGCAGTCTACAAAGCAACAGGTTATAACTTGCTCTTCTACTGAAGCAGAGTTATATGCGTTGAATGAATTATCACGTGAGATGAAGTGGATGAAAAACCTCATGGCAACCATTGGTATTTCATGCAAAAGTAAGCCCATGATCCTCTGGCAAGATAATACCTCTACACAGTCTATTGCCAATGACCTGCTTAATGATCACAGAACTAAACACATGGATGTTCGCGAAAAGTTTGTGAATCTTCAAATTGCGCAGAAGCAGCAGGAACTCAGAGATATTGATACTGAGAACCAAATTGCTGATATTTTCACAAAACCCTTGACATTCAAATTATTTTCAAAATTCACACGCGCACTTGGTCTTACACGTCAATCTGATTTGACCCTTGTTGACTAATACATACATTACCAACAAACAGACGTGCGACTCAACGCTCATACCAATATCCTCATTGTCTACCGCAGCTTTGACTGCGGGGGTGTGTTGATGCATGCACATATATGGAACTAGCTACTCCAGCCTTCATCCACTACCGACGCTGAGGGGAAATAGCCTTACCAGAGACGTCTGGGACAAGTTCATGCGTAATCATACATTACATGAGAGAACTGGCATTTCTAACTATTGGTCATGAAGACATCCTCCTTTACTCATTGGAATCTAGTAGAGTTCTGCGAGTGATCACGCGTTTGAGAAAGAATGTGATGCTAATCAGTTTGCTACTGACAGTTATATCATACTCGAGTACATCTCGTATGATACTAATGCAAGGTACTACATATTCATTTCTCATAGAGAACATGTCATTGTAGACAAGATTATAGCTAATCTTCATGTTCTGCTCACAATGGTTATTGTGAACGATCACTGGGATCTATATCTCTCTATTCGAGAGAATAATGTTTATACTAGATATTTCCATAAATCTATAGCCACAGGTTAATTATAAAAGCCGAAACGACAGTATATTTGAATTGTTTGCACAATTCAAAGAGCCTGTGGCGATATGAGATTTCGGGTGGCTGTGGCGCAAGAGCGTGATTGGAGAAACACGAAACTCTGCACATACACAGATCAACCTGAGGACTATCTCTAGCGAAAGTCCCAGATCAGCAGCACTTAAACTGATCAAATTACATCGCCCTCAAACCAAACTTCGACAGATTCATAACAGCTTTATATGAAACAATTAACTTTAAACCCTCTGAAGTTAAATGAGCTTTATCATGCATAATATTAGCACACAATACCCAATAATCAAAAACTTTGAAGAGGATAAGAAACAAAATGAGGAATTATAATATTAAATATATGAGATAAATTGCCAACAACATATCTAACAGCGTGACGATTAGTTCGTTTAGTAATATTACCTATACCACAAAATTTTTGTTGAATATGGGTTAATAACTCAGTATCTTTAATATGAAGTTCAATAATATATCTTAAAGTAACTCTGCAACCTAGTATTGAGTTAGGCGTTTTAATTATGGGGACATTAAAAAAACCTTATGCATCAGTAAATCTGTGGCTGCTGCCAGATCCTGTGCGTGGATGAGCTGTCAGTGCACCAGTTTGAAGATCCTGGCGGATGACGACTGAGCAGGACTGCTCTGAAGAGATGCCTGAAACGGTCCACAAATCGGGGACTATTCCGAAAGTCACAGCTCGACAACTCGACGCTAGCGACTGACAAATCCGCCACGGATATATTTTGCGAGTTTCCGGGAGAGTGACGGGAAACAGAAGAAGGTGGACGCAAGCGATGTGCTGCACGGGAAGCAGCGCGCGAGCCGCGGCGACTTGATGATGCGTTGCACAGTATGATTAAGGAAGTTCAAAGGGAATGTCGACGTGGAATCCGGCAAAATAAGAGAATAATGCGTCCAATCGTTGAGATTTTGCTGAGTTGATACTTCAAGTGTTTCGAACGCACATCAACAACCCAATCACATAATCTGTCTAGTGCTGTAGATTCGACAGGAAGCCATTCAAAGTGTGGCGGAGCATTCGTGAGTAACAGCGATTTGACTCTGTGCGTGTTTCTGGTGGTGAATCGAGAAGTGACACCTATGGACCCCGGTATGCTCACTTGGACATGGCAAACTTATATCAGTGCTCATGTTGCATTGGAGAGGAGAAATATCTTCGGCAAGAGCGGATTGGAAAGGGCTCCTTTGGTGAAGTACGTTTCATTGTTGCTTGTATCCTCACTGCGACACTGAAATCAATCCGTCTTTGAAGGTGTTCAAGGGAGTGGACCGAAAGACTGGTCGCACTGTCGCAATCAAGCTTATAGACCTTGAAAGTGAGTCT
The DNA here is from genome assembly GCA_025526935.1 of Cladochytrium replicatum. Lineage (NCBI taxonomy): Eukaryota > Fungi > Chytridiomycota > Chytridiomycetes > Cladochytriales > Cladochytriaceae > Cladochytrium > Cladochytrium replicatum. The sequence continues at coordinate 10,802 of JAHLKD010000107.1, forward strand.
ATCGCCTAACTCTTTTTTCCAGAGCTGACCATCTTGCAGATGCGGAGGATGAGATTGAAGATATACAACAAGAAATGGCCATCCTGGCTCAACTAGACTCTCCGCACATCATCAAATACTACGGATCATATCTGAAGAAATCAAAGCTATGGATTACAATGGAATACTGCGCTGGTGGATCGTGCCTGGATTTGGTAACTTACTAACATCACACTTGATGACTCTTTCCTCTGATTTCGCCAATTTACCGTTAGATGAAGCAAAAGCCCTTTGAGGATATGTATATTGCCATCATCCTCAGAGAGCTGCTTCTTGGATTGAACTACCTCCACAACGAAGGGAAGCTTCACAGGGACGTAAAGGCTGCCAATGTTCTCCTCACTGCAGACGGGAACGTAAAGCTGGCAGACTTTGGAGTTTCAGGGCAGCTGTCATTGACCATGACGAAAAAGAACACCTTTGTTGGAACACCGTTCTGGATGGCACCAGGTCAGGACTGATTGGAGCGGTGTGTCGAGATTCATCATGTTTATCGTCAATATTTGTGGGGACTTGATCCAATCAGAGGTTATTTCTCAGTCACGCTACGATCAGAAGGTACGTACTGTGGAGATTCCTTGCTTTTACAACTAAACTGACAACCGTTGAACGACTCAGGCGGACATTTGGAGTTTGGGAATCACAGCGATAGAGCTGGCCAAAGGTGAGCCGCCTCATTCGGATCTACATCCGATGAAGGTGCTCTTCCTGGTTCCCAAAAGCGACCCGCCGGTCCTCGAAGGCAACGAATATTCCAAGGCGTTCAGGGACTTTGTGAGCGTGTGTTTGCAGAAAGACGCAACAAAGGTATATCTATTCCAAAATCTTTACCTTTCTGAAACTGATGACTTTTAAGCGACCGACTGCCAAGGAACTCCTCAAACATCGATTCATCAAAGGAGCAAAGAAAGTGTCCTATCTCACAGAGCTAATCGATCGCCACGAGCGATTCAAGCAGCGAGTAAGCGGGAACCCTGGCACAACCGGCACCTCACAATCCCGCCCCGCCACCATGCGGCCCACAGCTAACCAACAGGGCACCGGGATGACCGCAATCGCACTGGGTTCGAACGAGTCGAGCCAGTTCGCAAACAGCACACAGACACTGCGCAAACGAATGTCGACGGCGAGCAATATCAACGAAATTGAAGATGAAGACGACGACACTATGACGCTGAGGCTGAGCGACACCTCTTGGGATTTCGGGACTGTGCGTGGGGATTTGAGAGCTTTGGAGTTGAGTCGGGCGAGTACGAGCTCGACAGGAAGGTTGTCGCAGTCGGTTACGCATGAGAGTTTGTTGGCTGGTACATCTTCCAATGGGTCGCGGACGGAGGTGCAGTTACCGCCTCGGCCTGTGAGTGGTCTTGCAAGCAATCGCAACATGGTGAGAAAAAAAAATGCAGAAGGCGATACGCAGATTTTTAAAATGCCTAACGATATGTAATTGAAGTCGCTGACACCGATTCCAACCATCCCGTCGCTGCATCAGGACCCCGACATTGCACGCCACGTTAATCCCGGAACCGCCAGTTATAGCTCAGTCGTAAACGGAAATAACAAACCCGTTGCAATATCTCGAAGCTCCTCGGCGTACCCTGGAAACTCATCGTCCAGAGGAACACTTTACGAGCCCATAAAATCCGTCGTCGAGCCAGCCATCGTTTCGGTGAGTTAGTTTAGCTGCATGCTCCAATTCTCTTAACCGTCTTGTTTTACCCGAAAGGTCATGTCCCATCTCTCAATCAACTCGTCACCGCAGCATCGCACCTCCGTAGCACGACTCCCTTCGTCATTGCACGTACAGATGCAGCAGCAAGCGGAGCAGCCGCAAGCTCCACTGCTCAAACTCTTGCGAGCATTCGAGGACGTGGAGAAAGAGCTTGATCCGAATGCGTTCGAGATGCTGTTGCGCGGAATCGCTGAGCGTGTGCTGAAACAAACACTAGCCCGTTGATCGACAATGCTTTCTTTGTGTTTGGCGACATTTTTCATATTATCTTAACCTAATTATTTTTTCGTCTACCTTTCCACAGTCAAGTTATTTGTCACGCCATAGTGTAATATGTCCTTGAGGGCAAAAATCGCATATTATTTGTCAGTTTCCGTTAATAAAATACTACTAAAAAAAGTAACAATTGATTTCCAGCTAAACAATATATTTCAGAGCAACTAAAAACAGAAATGTGATATGGTGCAGGACTCGGTGGAACGGGGAATGGTGTTGCAATCATTTGGCGCCATTGGACGGGGTTCTCCCATCCATTGATACCCCAGTTGCACCTGCAGGTGTGGAGGCAGCATGCAGTTCGCGGAGTATAAACAACGAAACGCAAGTATCGTTCCAGTATGTCATGTGTGAGCCCAAAGCAGAAAGGTACGGGTTTTCTAAACCAAGAAGGCGTCCCAAATTTAGTGTGGTTCTCTCAACGCTATGATCACTAAATGAAACTCACCGAGCACGCCTTCTTGAATGCTATAGTCTAGCCTTCCGGTAGGATTCAAAGCTCGTAGATCAGTGTCACTCAACACTTCACCTGCTGCGATCCCGGTCTCCGGTCGTGACGGACTGCTACCCCTGCTTTTCCCGGCATTTTCCTCGTCTTCGTACTTCGTTGCGTTGTTGGGGACCAAACCTGCAACCATGCGCTGGGTGGTGGAGACTAACCCCGTTCGCATGGACTCAAAGATGGAAATGCCTTTGTCGACGAGACCGGACGAAGCTTCTTGTATCCCAACGATGGTTCCCTACGTTGAGATGAGGAGATTGAGCGATGATTCGGGAATTTCGCGCCGGTGGTTTACCTTGAGACCACCCTTGGTGTATTGTATAAAAACGGGCTTTGAAGAGACATGGATTCGACTGACAATCGGTTCCATGCGGTAAGCAACGGGATCTGAATCAAAGAGTGAACCGCAATTGGATAGAATTGAAATATTCATACCGTGAGGGTGGAAGATGTTGTAAACGGCTTTGCATTTCGGCCGTGCCGAACCGATTTCGGTTTTGGGATCGAAAGGAACTCCGTTCATGCGCGCACGTAGCTTGTCCCCTCTCAAGAGCAAGAAAATTCCAACTGGCGAACCGACAGCTGCAATTGTCACTTAATGAGCAATCAGCTTGTCCAACGATGAGCAGTGACTCACCAAACAGCTTGTCGACCTCAAAATCAAGCTCTTCATACTCAATCCTTTCCTGCCTCATCAACCCGCTCAGCCCATTTGAGCTTCTTTTCTTCCCCGGCCCGCCTGCCAACCCAAGCACATCCCCCAAATCAACCCCGCTAGCCTCCTCGCTCCGATTCATATCCTCGTTCTTCTCACCATCGCTCGCGTTTCCCTTCTGGTTACACAGGATATCAAAAGCCAATACCGAGCCCAGGCTGTGTCCGTAGAGGGACACGGTGCCGTTAAACTTTGGGTTGCGCTCTTTGAATTCCTTGTACATGGAATTCAACTCCCGCGTGAGGTGGCGGACCATTTGCTGCCGGAAGCGAGGGGTCATGTACAGCAGAACATCAAGGACGACGTCGGAGATGAGCGTGCGGATCGTGGGGACGCCTTCGAGCGTGATGTCATCCAAATGCGTTTCGGCCTCTTCGAGTTCGTCTTCGGCTTGCTGCATTGAGAGCCCGGTGCTTTGGCGCTTCACACCGCTTGGGCCAATATCAATGGATAAGTCTTCCGGCTCCTGCATAGTTTTGACTGTTTCCAAGTCGGAGAAGGTGTCGGCTCCGACCGCTTCCTTGGATGTGACGGTGCCCTCCTTCGCACCGGTTGCTCGGGGTTTGGGAGGAGGAGGCGGGTTGCGTCCAAAGGCCATTTTTTGTCGCCAATGAATCGGAAGGACCTAGGGTGCAAGATGAGATTTGGGCGGGGAGCGAGTTTAAGCTTAGCACCTGAACTCCACCCCCAGAGGGAACTTTAGGAATGGATTTCGCCTTTGGCCCAGGTTGTGGTGGAGAGTTGACGCCTGATGAAGGACTGGTGGCTTCACTGCCAAACGTTGGGAAGTACTGGTCAGCAACTGTTCGAAGGGTCTGTCGGAAAATGTTGACATCTTTATATTTGAAGAGATTAGTACGTAGGAAGGGACTTTTAGAGGTCACAGATTTACCGCCGACGAAATTCACGGCCCCCAGTTTTTCTCCGAGTTTCTGCCCGATCCTGATAATGAGATCAAAAAACTGTCGCAAAATTGCAGTACGAATGCATACCCATGAATCACAAAGACAAGGTGTGTGATCGGTCTCATGGCATCATCTTGCGGAACTTCCACACGTGCATCGTCGATTTTCTCAGGCTCTGCTGTTTCAGGTGGTTGAACAGTAGCTTCCTCAACCTTCTCTTTTCCGTCAGCATCGGCCCCATTTTCCTTCTCCTTTTCTTTTTCTTTATCGGGCAATCCAAAGAACGCAGCGATCTTCGCTCCGACATCGTCATCCTTTCCTTTTCCCTTCAAACTCTCTTTTGAAGCTTTGGCGGAAAGTTCCCTCTGCAATTGCGGCTGAGCTTGCTGAGCCTGTTGCTGTTGTTGTTGGGATTGAACAGGCTTTTCTTGCCCTGCACGAAACTTTTCGACCTCATCCCAACCGCGGATGAGACGTATTCCGCCAGGAGTACCTTTTGAGAAAGTGGTGATGACAGCACGGGCAAGTTTCGCTGAAAGCACGTCGTATTGTAGGTACGCAGTTGCGCTTTCGGTGTAAATTACGCTTTGATTTGCGTATGGGCCAAACAATATCCACCTCTGATAATGAACATTTAGTCAGGGAGGATGAATAAACAAACAAATCGCTGAATTCTTACGCGTTCAGGCGGCGGTTTTGGCGGTGATACGGAAGCAGGAGTGGCGGTTGCATCTGACGAAATTGATGTTGGAGCGGCAGGTGGGGTCGGCCCATCTTTCCACGGCTGAAACTTTCTGAATGAATAGCGTAACAAACGAGATATGAGTTTTGGAGAGAAAGAATGCTGAGCTCACCTGTAGCCGTCTTCGATCTGTCTTGCGAGCTTTTCCTCGCAGGGTAGGAATCGACTGTTATCCGCCGCATAGAACCACGTTCCACGTCGAACCTCGTAAATAGGGCCAAGCCAGTATACTTGAATCATATCAGTCAACGTAAAACTCCCAAGGAGCATTCTTCCGACAACGTACTGGGTGAAATCTCCTTTTTCTCGACATCAACCTCATACAACAGGTCGTCGTTGACCGCTACACGAGGGGAAACAGTCGAAGCACGTCGTCCGTTTTCATCGGTAGCCTTACACAATGTGTTGTACGCTGCCTCGATATCCGTATTGTGACGCTTCGAGAATGGAGCCCAAGAGGTGGGTTTAGCAGGTGCAGGTGGAAGAGGAGGACCGCCTGGCCAACGCAGTGGCTGATCTAGAGCGTAGAACCACCTAAGAGGTTTAAATCAACACAGTCATTGCAAGATTGCAGGTTATTTGCTACCAAGGAACGGTGGGAGGAGGGGTTGCAGCGAGCGGAATTTGCAGAGTAGAAGCCTCGAGAGTGTCCAATTCATACGGGAACGGCGGCACCGGTGGGGGGATCTGGTCGACGAACTGAGTAGCAGCACTCATATTTGGGATTATCAGCGATTAAAATTTAATCTATGAGAAATTTAACAAACGAAACTTGACTTTATGATTTCTAGATCTCCTACCGCTCTTTACGGACCATAACTACTCACTTTGATTTGCCAACCGCTGTAGTTCCCCATTTCGTCGCAAACGTAACTCCCCTAAATCTTTCAACATCTTCAGGATTTGCCTCAGTGTTGGTTGTCCATGACGAGAGAGAGTCGTTTGGTCCCCACAATCCCATTCTACCATGCAGTTTCTTGAAACTCCAAGGTGTGGAGTGGTCTACTTTGGTTTCCTCCTGATCCCAGTCCGTGACCTTCGCAAAGGCGGACAGGGGTACATTAGGTGCAGCGATGAGATCTTGATCTTGATAGATCTCGTAATCATGGTAAGAGGTTCCGAAACTTGAGGGAGAGCCGAACAAATGGTAATGATGCTTGGATGCACTTGGTGAAGTACGTCGTTTTGTGGTCAAGAAAGACTTCGGTGTGACCGAGGGTGGTCGGATGATGAGTTCGCTCGATAGTGTCATGATTCACTTTGAACAAATGAGCTGCTTATGGGAGCCAGATCTGATTAGTGTGACGCAATGAGGGGTTGTCGGTAGTATTCACAGATCAGAAGGTTTTGAGGGTTGCATGGAAGTGAGGCAGGGGCTGATCTTTCCGTTCAACTATGCGACAAAGGGTTGGAAACCTTGGTTTGGTCCCACCAAGCTCAAGAAGTGTGATCAGTCCGACCGATCCGTGTTTTCGCGATACTTTTATTTTCAGCCAATCAAGATTTGAAAAAAGGTGGAGGGCTACGAATCTCAAGCCCGACAGTTGTTTGTTTGAGGAATATTTCCGTACGAAAATAAAATTACTTGCATGCGAGCGGGGGCAATCAAAGATCCAATACATGATTAACAACAAAAACAACTATCATCATTCAAAAAGCATAACGAGTGCACTCCATCAATTAAGAATGCCCATATCATTGAAACTCCACCGCTACCGAAGCATTCGCCAACCCTGCCTCTTCTACAGACATGCCCACTTTTCCAATGAGTGATTCTCTGTTAAAGTTCAACTGCGTACGATTCAAAAACTTCAGCTCGAAATGGAGTGTCGGTCAGATTATAGTACCTCGAAGACCGTGGACGGTGCGTCCTTGTTTTCGCCCTTCACGAATTCAAAAAGCCGTTGGACTGGATCCGATTTGTTAAATCGTCGAACTTTCTTCATGCCGTCTGAAAGTAAACGTATTGTAAATCCTGTTCAGAACAGAAATCAAAACAGCCCATTACCAGGATATCTGAACTGAACTCTCGTGACATTTGGTCCAGCAGGGGGCTCAACCCTACTGTTAGCCTCGATCCTCTCAAACACTTCCGGCAAATGCAAGTTGGGTATTAAAAAGACTGGGTAACCAGTTTCACCTTTGACCATTACCTTGTTCGTTCGTCAGCACTGTTCGGCCTCTCTCTGTCGATCCATTATCATCATCCACAATCATCACGTCATCTTCCTCTTCTGTCGCTGTTCCGGTACTTGAAGTTTGCATGGACTCCTCGAGTGCAATTCGAAGCTGCTCCTCCTCCGACAACGCCGCCAGATCTCTGCTCTGCCTTCCCCCTTTCTTTGATTTCGATTGCGAACCAGCTCTCGTTTTCGACTCCAAAAATTCCATTACTTAACAAAGGCTTGTGAGCAACCTCACTGATAGCATATGAGGCACCAACCTTCGAGAGAAAACTCCGCAGGCTTGAGGGGGACGTTCCATGTCTTCACGCGCTCTCCGGTGAGCGGGTCGATGATGCCTACGTAAGGGTAGTTTGTGATGGGGTAAAAGTTGAGATGTTGTAATCCTTCCTGGTCCTCGGTATTGAAGTATACAAAGACAAAATGCGCGCGAACAAGCTCTTGAACGCCTGCGAAAGTATAATTATGATTAAGATAATTTGCTGATACGCGTGGTAGCGGACTCACTGTCGTCGTTCCACAGATCTCGGTTCATGGCCATGCAAGCAAATTCAGATTGGTCATACAATGAGACCAGTACCCATTTGTTCTCTTTCAATGCTTTCTTCTTTGCCTGATGAAATATTTATTTCCAGACAAGAAGAAATGCGATGTGCTTGAACTAACGTTGTCCAATGAGTCTTGGAACATAATGGCGTCGGGAAATCTTAAGTTTCTATTAGAAACGACTATAAAAGTGACACGCTTCAAACCTAAACAGGCGGTCCAGCGTGTTTGCCCTGGATCCCGGAGGGGCATTCGGCGCACTGAAAGGAGAATTTGATGACCCAGGTCTGGCGCGATTTCCAATTGCCGGTGAGTGATTGTGACGTAAAGGAGGGCGAGAGCGGGCGTGGTAGCTGGGAGCAGACGGAGGCGTGAAATCGATGTCGTCGTCATCACCATCGATAAGGACCTGTTGACGTGGGGGGATCGGATCCCGAATACCTGTCTGGGTTGGACGCGATGAAACTTCTTCGACAGGGTTGTAGTTTTCAGCAGGAATCGAAGAGGAATTTGAGTCATTGCTCTCGAGGTAGAGAGCGATTGCAGCATCAGCATCACCATTGGACATCTTCAAGAATTACACGTCAGCAGCGGAAGAGTATGTGATTCAGAGGGGTGAAGGTTACCATCAGGTACTGCTCTGCGGTAGTAGGGTCAGCTCCTGTGATGTCACAGAATAGGGCCACGGAGGCATCATCAGCTGGGATTTCGTCCACGTCCATCGACGGAGTTGAAGATGGATGGCAGGAAGGGTTGTGAAGCCACACAAAAGTCGTGCGTGGGAAATTTGGTAACAAAATTCGGTTTTTTGGTTTATTGATGCTTGTTTTTCAATCACAGAAATCTCCTGTAAGTCATCTTTTCTCCGCACATTTGGAAAAATAGTGTGATTGTAGCACTGCGCTCGTCGAGGGTCATTGTTCGTGTGCACTGGATGGAATGATGGTGGTCGGTATGCTTAAGGAGGAGGACAAGATCCGCAGGGAGTTCAGAGTCTGGTGCACATATGAGCAAATTGAATTGATTTGAGGTTCGAAAAGATTACAAACCTTCTGGTATTGTGTAGGTGACGGCCTTCCCTCTGTGTTTCTAATGAACTCCTGCAAAACCGGGCCATTCGGACTCACCGACTGTTAGGTCTATAGTTGTCTTTATTAGAATAGGTCCATGATTGACTGGTCGATTCTGACCTTCCAATAGTGGACCATCTCTTGGATGAACAAGACTGTCCTAACGAACATGCAAGCCGTACGCAAAGCGATAAAGTGCTTTCTGCTTTTGTAGTCCCACAGGATCACCTTTGCAGACCTCCAATCTTGAACATAACACATCAGTTGGGAAGATACGGTAGCGGCACAGCAATGGTTGGTTTTGCGACCGCCGAGAAAGCGCGAAAGCACACGTGAGTCGCTGGCATGCGGGTTGGTTGTGGACGTTGTGGTATTTCGATTTGATATTTACATGAACATTTTGTGTCTGTGTGGACAGTGTGATATTTACAAACACTATCGTAAAGATGAACAAAACTCCACTGAACAATCACAAGTTGATAGGTGGAACAGCCCAAATCTGCTTCTGTATCTGGTTCATATCGTCAGAGTCCCATCCACCACTGGTTACGTCCTTTGCCAACCCAGTCCTGATGAACCGATCGATGTTGTTATTTGAAAGCATGAAATCCTTGGCCAAACCTGTCTTCCAAGGTTTCCAATCCACCTCAGGGAGCGTTATGGATGACAGATGCCGGATGTATGCTGTCCAGAACCTTAGCCTCTCAGAAGGATTGCATCCACTAATGCTCTGAACATGCAATATATAGTGGCAGAAGTTCTTAGCGCGTTGTTGTGCCGAATCCAGTTTCCAAGCAAAATGTGCACCTTAAGAAGAGTACTGCATTCATCGTGAATTTCATTCAGGGCTTGACAAACTAGCGTGTGGTCAGAGTTGTGTCGGTCGATCAACCCTTGAAGAACAAATCTGACCCGAAAAACTTTCCTGAAAACCCGCCTATCAGATCGAGTACATTTTGTCAATGGACCTGAACAAGACCCGGGAGACCCGAAAACCTGCCAATCCTTAATCACTTGCACATGCTCTTAAGGCAAGAAACCTATCTTTGGATGGCGAGACTTCACGAATCAGTAGGATTGTGAGTTCACTCAACAACTCGTTGGATATAGAATCCGGACAGATACGAGTGATGCTTCTTGTACACACAACACCGGTGTTGATGTGTATGACAGGACGGACCTTGGAATGTATGTCCAGCCCCAGCAACATTCAAAGAGAATACTATTGACTTGTATTCTTCAATCCCAGCAAAGGAAAGTTCAAGCAACCCCTCACGTATGACAGTACACGAGTGTGCAGAACTATATCAGCGGTTTGGTCATATGCACTTAAGTACAATTCTTTGTATGGGTCACATGCTTGATATTAAGATGCTGAAGATCCAGCAAAGGAAGGTTCAAGAAACCCCTCACGTATGACAGTACACGCATGCGCAGAACTATGTCAGCGGTTTGGTCATATGCACTTAAGTACAATTCTTTGTATGGGTCGCATGCTTGAGATTAAGATGCCAAAGATCAACGATGATGCTGTTGATCTTGTATACAGTTCTGTTCTTGAAGATTGTATCTTATGCAATAAGACAAAGATGGTACAAGAACCTATTTACAGTTCACAATCACGAGCTCCAAAGAGGAATTATCGCCTCTGCTTAGATGTTGTTCATTTAGAAAGATCAGGACTGTAATGTATGATTATCATCGATGAGTCCACATCCTTTTTCTTTATTTACTTCCTCTCAATGAAGTCTGACACCACAGATTGCATTATTTGACATATCGCAAAGATCAAAAAGGCAACTGGTACACTGTCATGGAACTTCAAATGGACTTTGGAGAATCTATCACCAACGAGCTTGATAGATATTGGGCTGAAAAGGTACCTCTATTGCACTTCAACCCTCACCAGCACATGTGAAGGAACTGGATGGATTAGCAAAGCAAAATATTCGTTCAATCAAGGAGTTATCAGAAGCAATGTTGCTATAATCTGGACTACTCACACATCTAATTCAGGAAGTTTTCAATCCTCTATGCTGCAACGGTCAAAGGGTAGTTTACAAACAAACTAAAAAACAGACCCTTTGTTGCTTATTTTGGCAAAATTATGGATATGGCATTTATCCACACCTTCAGAACATTGGTATCTATCTGCATACCCAAATCTGAAAGGTTGCATTGGAAAACGAAAGACCACTCGGAACTTGGTACTTTCCTAGGCTATGTTGGAGATGATCTTGTGATCAAGGTTGTTCTTAACTTCAGAACAAACCCAATACTGGGATACAAGCACGGAAAATTTCATGAGGGAGTGCTGTGCTTGACCACTGATCAGTTTGGTTCAAATGAGATTGCTAGGCCACTGGTAACTGTTGTGTGAAGTTTCATGACTATAATCGATAGTACAAGAGAAATAGAAGAGATCTGGTGATCATGTTGTGTTGCGGAATGCGTTGGTGCAACTAGACAGTTATGGCACTTGGGGTGAAGTGTCTGATGTTCTCCGCCTCGCCACAGGCTCCCAATCATGTCATATGGTTGGTGTACTAACATGGAATTTGGTTTATACAAATCGAACAACGGCGGTTCCTCAAGTTTGAACCTAGAAGTTCGAATTGACAGATATTTACCACAAGGTTACGCCGCTCCAGTCTGGGCAATCCCGATGCATTTTCACAATAAGGATTTGTCATCATGTCCACTGCAATCAGTCGGAGATCCCCTGCAGGCAGAGTATTCTCACATCTACTTTAAAACAGAGCATTATGTGTTGAACAAGTTATCATGGGAGTTGAAATGGCTACCAAACCTTACGATCAACGTGTTCATCAACAAGGAAAGGAGATATTAGCGAACTGAGTTATCTGGGTAGATGAAATGGCTCTGAAACCTGATGATCAGTGTTGAATTCATGGCCGCACCACCACTACCACCCTGACAAGAGAACACCGGAACCGAAACCATTGCTAACAACGTGCTTAACAACAAATAATATAAGATGTTAACTGTGTATGAGCATATTTGATTGTTTGTTCATATTTTGCAGTGGGTTTGGAGGCTCTTGGCTAAACAGAGAGAACTTTTACAAGCCCTTTGTTGTATGCCATGCCAATCATTGGCTGACATGTCACAATCCCGGTGTATTAACAAAACAATTCTTGGAACCAAAAGCATGAGCAGGTCGCGATAATGTTCAGAATACATTTATTTGTACCACTTCTGTATGGGAACATGTCAGCTCACAAAATTGCACATTGAAAGAGGCCTCTTATGTAACAATAAGAAATGAGCTTCAGTTCACATTCCTCACTACCCAATCAACAGATTCTGCGAATCTCTTCACATTTCCAGTGTTTAGGCCAGCCATTGAGATACGTCCATCTGCAGTCAAGTACACGTGGAACTTCTCAATCAGAACATTCACTTGGGCAGTGCTCAGTCCAGTGTAGGAGAACATTCCAATCTGATCAATGATGTGATTCCAAGTGCCCGGAGTACCCAGCGCTATAAGGTGGTCAAAGAGCTGCTGGCGCATGAGCTTAATGCGATTAGCCATCTCCTGCACGTTGGCAACCCTTCAACAGAGAAATTAGCAGAGTACAAGAAGTAAGCGGGAAAGAGAATACCATTCTTGGTAAAGCTGGGTGTCGTTGAGCACAATGCTCACAATGCGAGCTCCGTAGAGAGGAGGGTTTGAAATCATCCCACGGGTAATGCGCATAAGTTGGCTCTGAACGGCGTTCTTTTGCTCGGGGGACTGGGTGACGACCGTCAGGCACCCGACGCGCTCGCCGTAAAGACCAAAGTTTTTGGCGTACGACTGGGCGCAGATGATGTCAAAGCCCTGGGAAACAAAGTAGCGGGGAGCAAACGCGTCCGCGTCGAACGAACCCGTTGCAAATCCAATGTAGGCACAGTCAAAGAAGGGGAAGTGTTGCTTTTCCTAAAATGATGACGAGAGATTGAGGCGGTGACCTGATCAGATTGATTTGACCAAATTGTACCTTCATCACTAGTGCGATTTCCTTCCACTGCTCGACGGTCGGGTCAACGCCTGTGGGGTTGTGCTGAACAGTGATTTAGCGTCAATGTTATTGTATTTTTCATCAAGCGGTACGTACCGCACACCCGTGGAGCAAAACGATGGATCCTGCCGGTGCCTCTCGGAGTTCGCTGATCATCTTTCCGAATGCGAGACCGCCGGTAGCGGGGTCCCAGTACGAGTGCTCAACGACAGTGAGTCCTGCATCTTCCATGATTGACTTGTGGTTTCCCCACGTCGGTTTGGAGATATAGATCGGGGCCTTTCGGAACTTGGCGAGGAATGCAGCGGCCGTGCGAACAGCACCAGTTCCGGAAATAGTTTGGACTGCAGCTACCTGAGGATCATTGCATTAAAGATGCGATTAGATTATTCGACTAATACAGTCTGTACCCTGCCAGCGGCAATAGCAGGGCTGTCAGCTCCGAGCAACAGCTTAACAGACGCGTCGACGAAGGTCTTGAGACCTTCGATCGGAAGGTATTCGTGGTCAAGAGTGTGATCATTGAAAATGATCGCCTCCGCCTTCTTCACAACAGGCAAAATCCACGGCTTGCCTACATTGGAAATCAATAAATTTTTGGAATTAATTTGATGAAAGCTATGAGCTTTAAACTACCTTCGTTAGTCCTGTATGCACCGACACCGAGATTGATCTTGTTGGCATCCGTATCAGCCTTGAAACGCGCGGTCAAGCCGAAGATGGCATCGACTGGTGCCTGGGGAACATGTGCCAATTGTCCTGTCACTGAGAGAGGATCAGTTGAACAATCCATGCTGCCAAATGTTGAACATTGAATATAATTGGTGAGGTGTAAGGCGATGCTCACAAGGATAAACCGAAAGTAACACCATGGATTCCCTCCTGGAGCTTACCGCCAGAAAGGTGTGAAGAAATGGAACTCAAGCGATCGGAAGCTGCGACCGAAGTTATGCAATACGAAATGGGAGGTCACATTCCCGGATGCAAACAGAAAGGGACACTGAGTCGAAAGACGACATACCGCTCATGGTTGATCGAGTGTTGTGAGTTAACTTCGTTGAAACGAATGCGAATTTCTCGGTTGGTTCGGTGGGCCGCTGGGGCTTTTGTGGGAGAATCGAAGACGTTAAAAAAGAATGAATTTGATAATTTGATGCGATGGATGGAAATAAAATAGCCGTGGATACGTCATTCAGAAATCAATATAGAGATGGAGCGTGTGGGGGTAAAGCGGTTGGACTCACCTGCAAATACTGTCGTCTGCTCACAAGGGTGTTGTTTAATGTCCTTGGACTAAAAGTGATGACTAAGCGAGCTGAGAATGGGGTGCTCTGATCTGCTACCTTCGTGCCAGCCTGAACATCTCGAGCTTGCTTTACTGGGGCAAGGTTATCACCTTTCCGCCTTCTCGGAATCCGCCACTTGGGAGGAATAAGTTAAGTAAGTTGTATCATCAGCTCATTATGACGTCGTTTACTTCAGTGACAGAATCGTTTTAAATGTCAGCTAGCAGCTACTCGCTAAATTTATCTCGACTAGGACTACGACGACGCAAGCGTTTGAAAGTCACAACCCCATCCTCTACCTCTTCTTCTCCGGTTTCTTCAGCATTCTTTCCATCCGGATAGTTCACCGTCACACTCGAGGGCCTCTCTAGTTTTGACAGCTGCCCAAGCTCTTCCTTGTCGAGTGCAACACTTGCCCTTCTTTCCACCTTCTTTTCCCCCCATCCCGTGACACTCACGACGTGAGCAATGCCACGTACACCTTCGTGATAGTCCTTCACGGACACAGTTCCGTCGAAAACCACTTTCCCATCTTCGGTTTGCACTCCAGAGCCTCGCTCAACCGTTACGCGAATCTCCTCATAACTAATCCATGGGACTGTGCGCGGAAGTTTGCGGGTGAACGGAGAGTGTGAGTGCAAGAGACCGAGAATCGGAGGGAACAAGAGCTTCGTTTGATGGGTTCCTCAGATGAAGCTCAAATGCTCGTATTCAAGCACTTGCAAACAGAAAACGGGAGTGGGACTAGAAAAGTCTCAGGTTTCGCACAAGTCGAAATGTTCCTACTCCTACCTGTTCCGAATTATGTACTGAGTGTCGGGAAGCGTGTCCTTCCCTCCATAGAACAACGCTACGGGAGTTTGAATGTGCTCTGTAGGGTGTCGGGGAACCACATGCCCAGTGGAAGCGTTTGCAATCACTGTTGGATTCTCGTCGTACATCTTCGGATAAGAAGCAAGAATAAATCTCGGCTCTCTCCACTCCAAACAAATCTACAAGGCGTACCTGAAATCGCTTGACCCTCATGATTTGGAACCAGTGAACAACTGTTTTGACAGAAGTGTAGCTGTACAAGTGACGATAAACGATATTCTTGTGATCTATGCATTGTGACGTCCAGCCGAAAAGGAACCACATGCACGCGTCGATGACCGCCGCGTAAGTCCGTGGTGAGAGTATGGAAGACCAGAAGTGCGTTGAGGACAAGAGCACTTTTCGCCCAAACAGCAAATATATCACTTCTGGGTGTGCGCTGATAAGTGAATTGATAAATTTGTTTTCCAATCCTACGATATTCTATTCAATTAACGTTCATTACACCGTATCCGTTTCGTGGCTATTTTACCTTTGGGCTTTGTGGCAGGTGCAAGAGCGATAAAGATATTCACTTTCTTATTGAGATCACGCTTCAAGCTTAGACTCGAAAATCCCTGAGCTGTACCCTGCGAGAAGCCGATGTACGATAACGTGGGTACTCCCGCCGTTTTGATGATATACTGCGGAGATTTAGAGATTAGACCTCGGAGTGACTTAATTCCGTACATTAACTGCCGCGGGCATATCGAATAAGGCGAGGGTATCCATGCTGAAGTCCCAATATGCTTCTTCACCGCGTTTGTATTTCAAATGCTTTGACGAATACTTGTTGCCTCTGGTATTTCCGAGCCATACATCATATCCCCTGGAAGAGACACCTTTGATGGAGTACCACATTCGTTCAGAAACCTTCGCCCTTACGCCTCTGCAAGAACGAATGCTAGATTCTTCTCCATAACTGGCTGGCAGACCCAAATCTCGGAACACATCAAAAACTAGTAAATCTATTCAGTGAATATTCATGACCTAAATTCCACCCTCCAACTTACCCCGTGCCAAATCAAAACTGCTGGCTTCGTCGCGTGTGGTTTTGATGGGGACTGCTGAGGTGCAAGGGATCCGGACGCACGGGCAGAAGATTCAGCGCGTGAGTATGGAATACGATGAAGAGTAAGAATGAATCCGTCTTCTGTTGTGACATAGTGCGGCTCAAGAATGAACCCCCTGAGTTAGTTTCGAGATCAGAGACACCGACGTCACCACAACTGTGTATCACCCCCGAAACCTACCAGAAACGGACGAAATCTTCGACATTCTCCATCCTTTCTAGAGCGCGATCGATTTCTGAGAAGACCAGATCCCCATCTTCCTCAGCGATATCATCCGACGAAAGCTTAACGTCGGAAGGAACTCCACGAGCTTTTCGCCGTATTTCATCAAAAGAAGCAAGCGCCTCGGTACCGGAAGTAAAAAGGAACCTCGAAATGTACTCGGCTGCCCACCTGAAAGGGGGAAATAGCACAACGACCAGACGTAAGATCTGCTCCCCTAGCAAAAAGGAGAATGCGAACAGCAAGCGGGGCCTTGATATTCCGGCTTAATTAAGAAACGCTTGTTCGAATTTGCATCAAAATCTCACCAGTCCCTCAGCGACAAGCGTCCTAAGAACGGAACCATAGCAATGTAGGTGTTCGAAACTGGGTGGGTGGTGGCTTTCGGTGAATATTCGCATGTACGTTGGTAATATAACATAAAACATGGTGGATTCCCCAGAATCGGCGATCAAAAGCTAGTATTTACCAGTAAAGCCCAGGAACTATGTAATTTTTGAATGTTTTCGGCTGGACATCCAAAAAGACTGCCGCCATTCCAAAACAAAATAGCAATGTGCTATCCCGATCCACAGAATCCAAACAAACATTCCATATGGCCCACATGAAATGGTGTGTTTTTGTGTTCCGCCCGTCTGTCTGGCTTGATTGAATCCCTTCAATCACGCGATGTCGCGTCCTCAACCCATTCGTTGATTGACCTCGTACGAACATGCTCTACAACATAGCGCTGAACGCCACCCGCTGGCCGGGCCAATCTGCTGCTCTCAGCGCAAAAAGAATCCTTATCGGTTGCACTCCGCATTCGGCGAATCTGGACCATTCTCGTCTGCTAAGCTCAGCAAATCTGCCAAAGATGCCTGGAATACTCGACTGGTCTACATACGATGAGGAGCAGGTCAGTCTCAAGGCCGCCCACACTCACCTGTTGTACATCAGGAGCTGAATGCGATCTGATTTGAAGGTTCGGCTCATGAGCGAAATGTGTATCGTTGTTGATGAGAACGATAACCCCATCGGGGCTGAGACGAAAAAGAACTGTGCGTATGGTATCGCCTTCGGACCAGGCAATGCTAAATAGCTCTGCATAAAGGCCACCTTATGGAAAACATCAACAAAGGTCTACTTCACCGAGCGTTCAGCGTGTTTCTCTTCAACTCGGAAAGCAAGCTTCTTCTCCAACAAAGGGCAGATGAGAAGATCACGTTCCCGGGATACTTTACCAACACTTGCTGCAGTCATCCCTTGGCAGTTCCTGATGAAGTGGAAGAGGAAGATCAGATCGGTTTGTTTCATGACGGTCACAGACCTGTTTGTTGCTGATGAATGCTGGTCCCAAAGGTGCCCGTCGCGCCGCACAAAGAAAGCTTGAACACGAGCTTGGTATACCACCTGAACAGGTCTTCATTCAAAATAGATTCTCTGCCCTTAATTTTGTTAACTCACCCTCTCACAATAGGTTCCCCTCAGCAAATTTGAATACCTGACAAGAATTCACTATCTCGCACCATCGGATGGTTTATGGGGAGAGCATGAAGGTACGCTTCCAAATCTATAAGTCAATTGTTGTACTCATTTTCATAAACATTGCAGTCGATTACATCTTCATTGTCAAGACAGACAATATCTCATTTGCTCCAAATCCGAACGAGGTCAAGTCCGTCAAATACGTATCGAAAGCAGAGCTGAAAGATCTGTTCGCAAATGCGGGTAAGCGAAACACTCGAGATCTGGACATTATGACTCTAACACACGAAAATAGCAAATAACGATATCAAGTTGACTCCGTGGTTCAAGATTATCGTTGAAAACTTCCTTTACAAATGGTGGGACAACCTTGACAATTTGAAGTCACTGAGGGAGCCGAAAACCATTCATAGATTATCTGCACAATGACTCCAAACGTTGCCGACTTTTTTCTTTCTTCAAATATGTATTCAGTTAATTGCATGAGTTCCACAGCGGCCCCAACTATTTTGAAAACCCCCTTCTCGTGCTTTATAAATTAATCCGACGCACATACGGACACGTCGGAAACTACTTGACAAGTGAACCCTGCATTAAGCCCACAAACTAGCCCAAAAGATAAAAAAATAAGGAAAGACTGAAGAAAACTTTGGCTCCTAATACACCAGTTCGCCGATTTCCTCGCCCGGAACTGATACCTCCCTCCCTTCCTCAGTTCCGAGTCCGGTGGGAGACCCCGGAGTCGTAACCCCACGTCCACCCCTGATATCCTCCAATCGCAACTTGGGGTGCATCGTTTTCGCGTGGTACTTCAGTCCCGCAAGATTCTTGTATCGTTTGGAGCATCCGGGCATCACGCACCAGTACGGGCGTTTTGTGACCTTTATCTTCCGTCCAGAGCTGTTGGGCGAAATCGAGCCTCCCTCGCCACCATCTTCGCCTCCGTCTCCACCGTCTTCATTGTCGCTCCCGCTGTCGTGAGCGTTCGCTGGGAGTGCCGATCCACCCTTCGCCGGGATCGCGTCGTAGTCGAGTTCGCATGTGCCGCTGGTGAGGTGGTACTTTAGTCCCCCAGGATTTTTGTACACTTTGCTGCAGTACGGTCTAGGACACGGGTAAGTCTTGAACTCCACGCCACCACGTTTGGACGAGCCCGGGGTTTGCTGATGCGGGTCGAGCGGCTCTCGCTTCAGATTGCGGCCTGAATGGTCACGAGCTTCATCGTAGGACTCATCGTATCCAGCGTTGTAATCGCTTCCGCCGGATGAGATGTCGTTGTGATCGGAATATCCACGAGAGCTGGAGTTCGACAACCGAGATGGGATCCCCAGGTTTGGAATTTGTACAGGTGGTGGCGGAGGGGCCGGAGACGGTTCGGGTACGTTCACAGTTATGGTCAGAGTGTTCTCACCAAGGTGATATGGGCGAATTGCAGTCATTTCCAATACAAATCGATTCCTGGTTTACATTCAAAATAGCCACGAGTTAGCTCAAAATAATCGAAAAGATTAACAGGGATTTTTAAAAAAAACTTACAGAATGTGATTCAGATACTCCGGAGTGTCATACACCCATTTGCCGACAATGGTTCCGCAGTGCGAGCACCGAAGAGCTTTATACGAGCAGTTGCGTAGAAATCCATCAATGCAGATCTGCGGGGGTTCAACGACGTCGACTGACTGAGATATCGCTTCGAGTGTCAGGAAGTTCGCATCTATTCTGAAATAAGTGCATGTGTGAGAACGGCAGCAATTTGACTTTACCGGCATGGTAGGCAGCGGAACCGGTTGAGTCTGCAAGAATGGTCAAACATTGAACGCACTGAAAGACTGCGGGAACATGTGGTCTGGCAACAGTCCCAACTCCAGGCGACATCGGGAGTGCCGGGAGGTGAGACATCAATGGGCTCTCTTCCGCGACCGGAGACTCGTCAGACCTCCTCTGCTTGCAAAAAAGCAGGATTATTTATTCGGGAATCCATCTGCGAAGCAACATGTACCCACCCGTTTTGTTGGGACGTGCTTCTGCTGGTGTTGAATTTGTGACCCTCCAGGCGAGTAAGTCGCGTATGAAGGGTGCATATCGTATTCTGAATAATGGCTATACTCGTTGCTGCCCATCCCGATCTCTGTAGACAAGCGGGTTTGTGCATCGTCATGTCGCTTCAACCGTGTCGCTGACGTCGACGACATGGCGTAGGAAGAAGCTTGTGACCCGACCGCTTGATCGCGGTTGAGGTCCCAGCCTCTCTCGTATGCCTGACCGGCGTATGCCATTATAACGGATGAGTGAAAAGGTGAATCTTTTGGTGGTGCTGTTGTCGCTGCGACCAGTTTGGGCTGAAGCGGAGACATCGACGAGCGCGGAAACGGGACGAGCAATCAGCACGGCTGTAAGCCTGAGATAGCAAACAGCCCAACGGCAATCAATACCTTGGCTTCTCTAATAGCTTCTGAAAGTTTTCGCGGAGCGGGAACAAAAGAAATTTTCCAAGTTCGCCACCGAAAGGTTCAAAAAAAATTCATCGAGGGTTGGGACGTGCACTGCCACACCAGCACGTTTCGCGTTGAAAACGAAGGCGATGGGCCAGGCGAAGACGGAGGGGCAACCACGCTGACCTGGCATCAAGCTCAAACGGCTCTTCATCCTGTTTGCGACGGATGAATTTTTTTGTGGTTGCCGAGAACGAAGACCAATTTGGCTCGCTCTTGTAAGACAGTCGTTGTTCCCACACTTAGCATTTAACTCACCTGTTGGGAACATGGGATGACGGATGGGAAACTCGACGAAAATAGATTGCGGGGCATGACTGGGCAATTATCAAAATTGGTTGCCGTGGATTTTTCCAAGAAGTTCAAATCGATACGGCGTTTTTCGCCGGTAAGCACACTCCAAATATGGAAATCTCGCGACGCTTGAAGAAGAAGTTATGTTCTCCGCAATCAAAGTGCAGAGTTCTACTGCCTAAAAAGATGCGGTCCTCCCACACCGTGTGTACACAATGGGAAGAGCCGCTTCTCCCAGCGAGTTCTGAAGGTCTCGAAACACTGCTGGAGCGTCCTTTTACCAAAAGCGACATTGAACCTCGGTGTTGAAGAAACCCGCCACCAAAGCTTCCCAGTTTCAACGAAGATGCCTGTGACACACATCCGCATAACATGTACCAAGACGGTGGATCACCCGACTCCGACTTCCTGAGACGGTTGCCCCAGCCCAACTGGGACAGAGTGAACGCTCTGATCGATCTTGCTCCTTCAAAGAACAGACGCACCGTCGTCAGTTCAACTGACACGCTCTATGGATCTCCCGCAAAGCTGATCGCCCCGTCTGAAGCTTGGGGATGTGGGACGGGAAACCAAGCGGACGACTGGACGCCCGGAAGAGCTAAAAGTAGATGCGAACGGGTTCGTCGGTTTATATGCCAAAAAGTAAGCTGTGTTACGTCTTGGACACGCTGGGGTGATTAGAAAGGTCGCGGTGGTGGACAGAATCTTATTGCTAGTAACATTATTAGAGAGGTTAGCTGTACTTGATAGAGATCACTGAAGTACCGTCAATGAGTTGAGAAAGTGTCCGGGTGGACAGAAATCTGGGAGACTGAGTGTCACTGTGTCTGTCTGGGTAGAATAGGATTCTGTCCCCCCGGACACTTTCTCAACTCATTGACGGTACTTCAGTAATTTCTATCAAGTACAGCTAACCTCTCTATTAATGTTACTAGCAATAAGATTCTGTCCACCCGGACACTTTCTCAACTCATTGACGGTACTTCAGTGATCTCTATCAAGTACAGCTAACCTCTCTATCAATTTTACTAGCAATAAGATTCTGTCCACCCGGACAGAATCCTCTCTATCAATGTTACTAGCCAGTTTCTTCCCTAGCTTATTATTATTTTCAGATCGGGTAGAAAACTATAGTGTCAGGGAAGTATTATAGCATACATTCCTGTAACATTCCGGCTAAGAACACCGGGCCAGTATCTTCCCATGACAAACAGTACAAACACCATGCCTCGAACTACAAAGAAGCGAGCGTTAAAACAATCCAGACCATCATCTGAAAGAGAATCAAGTGCAGAACCTGTGACTGCACCTGAAACATCTCTGGCATCGGGTTCTGAAGTGGAAGAAGCAGAAGTTGGCCTTGATGTCGAATCGACAGATGTCAAATCGACAGCTCCTTCAAAGAAACTGGTGCGACGTGGTACTAAAGGGGATGCTGACTATTTGCTCATCGACGGACTCTGTCCTGCTTCAGACATACGACTTTGGTATCGAAAATTCAAAGCGAGCGGCCACAGCTACGACTCGGAGGACTTCATCAGCAACTGTCAAACAAATCGTGATGAATGCGGCCCAAGATTTGTTCTTCAAGGGTTGATCGACCGACTTAACTCTGACAGCAAGCTAGTTCGTCAAGCCCTGAACGAAATTCACGATGAATGCAGTGGACGAACGGAGTTCATAACAGCAGCAAACGCCTATCATATGGAGTGCTTGAAAAGCTCTTCCTTTCAGAAGGAAACAACATTTCTGGACTTTTACAGGCGGCAGGGACACAAGTGTGGCATTTACAGAGGAATGCCCGTCACTGCAAAGGTTGACGAGTTCCAAGCGACCATCAAACGAGCAGATGAGGACCGTGAAAGGACAAAACAGGTCCTCAAACAGTCAGAACGACTGTTGAACATGACAAAAGATCTTGAAGAGACTGCAATGAACGAGAGAAGGACCCGCATCGCAGCAGAAGTGCAAGAGAAGGCTCTCATTGATGAATTGGGCAGGGCACAAATCAATAATGAGCTTCGTCGTTTTGGGGAAGACCGGATTCCTCTGACTAGCCGTCGAAGAAGGTTTATGACATTAACGCCGGAGTTATCGTCATTTGCGACTGTGTCCCCTGCGGGCGCGAATGTATCGATAAAATCCTTTGCTGCAAGGTTGATAATGTGTGCCATACACCGCATGTGTTGAGTTTCTGCAGACCACGCAATATCCCTATCTTCCAAGAGCGTCTCCAGCTTAGCACTCATGGTAAAGTTGTTTGAACCGTTGTCGGTTGTAATGCACAATAAGCGTTCACCCGATAGCATGCCAAATTCATCCAGACACTTGACAAGCTGACTAGCCATGGCGACGCCTTCATGCTTTCCAACCATCGGAATCATCTGCAGCAGCAAGTCCTGCGGCTCCCATTCTTTCGTGATGAAGTGGGCAGTAATTCCAAGAAAAGAAATCTGGTTCTTCGATGTCCAACAGTCAGCTGTTATTGATACTTTTGAAGGCGAACCAACAATCAGACCTTTAATGAGCTCCTTCTGCCTATCGTAAAGATCCATCTCCTTTTGCTTCACTGCTTTTGCCGTCTTTGGTGTATAGTTTGGCTGAAAAGTCTTCAGCATGCTGACAAAGAACTCGTTCTCCACAACAGTAAAAGCCTGATTGTCTGCAGGAATCCAGTCCAAAATCGACCGCCACGCTACGTCTGGATTGAACACAAAGTTTTGCTCCTTCTCCTGGGAGCCGAAATTCAATGTCTGTTGTCCCTCGGGGACGATGTCCAACAGTCCAAGCGACCTGGCAATACTTCCAAGGTGGTTTTTCAGATGCCGGAGGAAGTTTTTTGTTGATCCCGTCTTATCGACCTTCTGGCTCCACTTGCATTTCGCAACCAAACATGTTCTCAGACCATTATCAACCTTATAGTAATCCTTCGCTATGCCGCCTCGACTACCTCTACAGTCCGACATGCTATCAAAATCTGCGTCTGATGAAAGCATTGATGGTTGAACTGATCCAGCTGCAGGCTCCTGTCGCACTGAAGAGTCAGCAAAACTAACGTCGGCAGGAAGCTCTGGTGCATGCTGAGAAGCCGTGCCCAACTCGCTGGAGTCATTGGAAGAAGATGTGGAGCTCGGCTCTCGAGCGCTGTTGTTGCCACCGTGTCCTGATACACGTCTGCGTTTGTCCTGCATGATGTTCCCCTTGCTGGACGCCTCTGAAATTTGGGGGGCTGGCAGACTTCGCTTCCGTGTGTCAAGCGGATGACTGTCCACCAGTCTTTGGCTTGCGTCGGACGCTGCCTCTTTGGTTTAACAAAGGCGGTGTCCATTTTTGCTGTGGTGTGGCTGGAACGTTACCGACTCTAATGTCCAGGTGCGCAGAAAGCACAGCTCTCGAGGTCTGTCGTGGTAGAAATTGTTTGTTACAGAACTTCCGTTGTGACTTCTTGGAAAGTGTCCGGGTGGACAGAATCGTATTGCTAGTAACATTGATAGAGGTTAGTTGTACTGGGTAGAGATAACTGAAGTACGTCAATGAGTTGAGAAAGTGTCCGGGTGGACAGAATCCTATTGCTAGTAACATTGATAGAGAGGTTAGCTGTATTGGGTAGAGATAACTGAAGTACGTCAATGAGTTGAGAAAGTGTCCGGGTGGACAGAATCTTATTGCTAGTAACATTGATAGAGATGTTAGTTTGTACTTGATAGAGATCACTCAAGTACCGTCAATGAGTTAAGAAAGTGTCTGGGTGGACAGAATCTTATTGCTAGTAACATTGATAGAGAGGTTAGCTGTACCTGATAGAGATCACTGAAGTACCGTCAATGAGTTGAGAAAGTGTCCGGGTGGACAGAATTTTATTGCTAGTAACATTGATAGAGATGTTAGTTGTACTTGATAGAGATCACTCAAGTACCGTCAATGAGTTAAGAAAGTGTCCGGGTGGACAGAATCTTATTGCTAGTAACATTGAAGAGATGTTAGTTGTACTTGATAGAGATCACTCAAGTACCGTCAATGAGTTAAGAAAGTGTCCGGGTGGACAGAATCTTATTGCTAGTAACATTGATAGAGAGGTTAGTTGTATTGGGTAGAGATAACTGAAGTACGTCAATGAGTTGAGAAAGTGTCCGGGTGGACAGAAAATACATGCCTCGATGTCTGTTGTGATGCAAAATTGTTTGATACATACAAAACTTATATTGCGTCTCCTTGGAAAGTGTCCACGTGGACAGAAAGAACAATAGCTTCGTTTTAGACTCTCTATCACATCGGGTTTTACTCGGGTCTGACTTTTGACCCGAGAAGGGTTTTCCTACTGGGCCCGATACCCGACCTGGATCCGACCCGAAAATTTTCCATGAAAACCCGGCACTCGGGTCTGGTACATTTGGTCAATGGACCCGGACCCAACCCGAAAGACCCTAAAACCCGCCGATCCTTACTACAAAGACAGTATGCAAATTTTTGTCAGTGATAATGTTTACGTCTCCCAAGAGATAGTCCATGAAGCAATAGTCCAAAAGAATGGACATATATGGCGGATTTTATGAATTCCTGTGCAGTTGATTTTATTCCTGGAAATTGAGGAACATGTGTTTCACCCTTGTGAAGTTGTGATGCAATTTGCTACATTAGATGGAGCTACTTGCATAAAGCTTGCTGTTTGCATACAAATCAGCACTTATTATCAATTTCTCACACACCATTCTCCAGAATACAGACCTTTAATGAAACTGTTTGTAAATTTACCTGCAAATGCAATATTGTTTTGATGAGCGCCTTCACTTCACAATCAACCCTAACCAAATCATAAGCACCGCGTCAGTAAAGTTGATAGTGATAATGTCATTTCACGTTGGTCACTTTTTGCAACTTGCCCTGCCAAAAACAGATTTATTTTCTATGGTGATCCAGCCAGTGAGGAACTGCTTCTAGAATGGGTTGCTCCACATCCCCTGAAAGCAAAGGCAGATGGACTCCCCATTTTAAATGTCCCAATTATACTTTTAACAGTTGAAACATCTGGGAATCAATCAAGGAGATGCCATCCGCATGAGCAATGGCTTATGACACTTGCTGGATTACCATTTGAACATCTGCAGAGATGATCTAACATACATTCTGTTGCATGTTCAAATAGAGTTGAAGCATTGAATATGGGTGACAGCCTAGCAAACGATATCAAAAACAATGTAGAAGAAGAAATTTTTACTAGAGTGTGTCGAAGACATATTGAATGGCCCCAGGTGTATAAAACCAGAGGATGGCTCCCATTCCCCAGCACTCACTCAATCACCATCAGGGATAACAGTGAACTTGATCTCCTCAATCGGTCCAACGCTGTCCACTGCAGGAAACTCCATAACAGAGTATGCTTTCAGTCTCATCCTCCTCATAACAGGAACCCAGTCCTCCTCATTGTCCAATTTACGCTTTCCAGGCACACGTCCAAGAACTTCAAAACGCTCTGGGAATTAGCCCTTGAAAATGTATGGTGTCACCCGGACACTTTCTCAACTCATTGACGGTACTTCACTGATACTTCACTGATCTCGATCAAGTACAACCAACCTCTCTACAAATACTACTTGTAATAGGATTCTGTCCAGGCGGTCGCTTTCTCAACTCCTGGACGGTACTTCAACAGATGAACAGTCTAAACAACAATTTATATTTAAAAGAGTGGGTTATCATCAGTTGCTTCCAACTCTAATACCACATCAAAATCCTCGCCAAAATTATGCACCTTTACAAAATCCTCACTAACATCACTTTTTGAATCTAGGGAATCATTTTTGAACGGTTCTTCAGCACTCAATTGATGCAACCAGTCATGACGGCACATCAACGCATTTATTGTTCTTGGAGCAAGGAACTAACGTCGGCAGGAAGCTCTGGTGCATGCTGAGAAGCCGTGCCCAACTCGCTGGAGTCATTGGAAGAAGATGTGGAGCTCGGCTCTCGAGTGCTGTTGTTGCCACCGTGTCCTGATACACGTCTGCGTTTGTCCTGCATGATGTTCCCCTCGCTGGACGCCTCTGAAATTTGGGGGGCTGGCAGACTTCGCTTCCGTGTGTCAAGCGGATGACTGTCCACCAGTCTTTGGCTTGCGTCGGACGCTGCCTTACGCTTTGGTTTAACAAAGGCGGCGTCCATTTTGCTGTGGTGTGGCTGGAACGTTACCGACTCTAATGTCCAGGTGCACAGAAAGCACAGCTCTCGAGGTCTGTCGTGGTAGAAATTGTTTGTTACAGAACTTCCGTTGTGACTTCTTGGAAAGTGTCCGGGTGGACAGAATCGTATTGCTAGTAACATTGATAGAGGTTAGTTGTACTGGGTAGAGATAACTGAAGTACATCAATGAGTTGAGAAAGTGTCCGGGTGGACAGAATCCTATTGGTAGTAACATTGATAGAGAGGTTAGCTGTATTGGGAAGAGATAACTGAAGTACGTCAATGAGTTGAGAAAGTGTCCGGGTGGACAGAATCTTATTGCTAGTAACATTGATAGAGATGTTAGTTTGTACTTGATAGAGATCACTCAAGTACCGTCAATGAGTTAAGAAAGTGTCTGGGTAGACAGAATCTTATTGCTAGTAACATTGATAGAGAGGTTAGCTGTACTTGATAGAGATCACTGAAGTACCGTCAATGAGTTGAGAAAGTGTCCGGGTGGACAGAATTTTATTGCTAGTAACATTGATAGAGATGTTAGTTGTACTTGATAGAGATCACTCAAGTACCGTCAATGAGTTAAGAAAGTGTCCGGGTGGACAGAATCTTATTGCTAGTAACATTGATAGAGATGTTAGTTGTACTTGATAGAGATCACTCAAGTACCGTCAATGAGTTAAGAAAGTGTCCGGGTGGACAGAATCTTATTGCTAGTAACATTGATAGAGAGGTTAGTTGTATTGGGTAGAGATAACTGAAGTACGTCAATGAGTTGAGAAAGTGTCCGGGTGGACAGAAAATACATGCCTCGATGTCTGTTGTGATGCAAAATTGTTTGATACATACAAAACTTATATTGCGTCTTCTTGGAAAGTGTCCGCGTGGACAGAAAGAACAATAGCTTCGTTTTAGATTCTCTATCACATCGGGTTTTACTCGGGTCTGACTTTTGACCCGAGAAGGGTTTTCCTACTGGACCCGATACCCGACCCGGATCCGACCCGAAAATTTTCCATGAAAACCCGGCACTCGGGTCTGGTACATTTAGTCAATGGACCCGGACCCGACCCGAAAGACCCTAAAACCCGCCGATCCTTAGTTCCTACATACCATCATGGACGTATCTGCTAAAAATAGCGCTAAGAATAGTTTTCAAACTTGAAGATAGACTATTAAGTCAACATGTCTTCAATTGAATTGTTAATCAACGGTCTTAAATTGACTGACATTGTCAAACTCGATGTGCTTGGAAGTTGGAACTACCCCACCTGTTTTCAAGACAGGTTCAATCAGCCAAGGTGAGCTTAATAACGATAAGCTCAATGACTCATTGACTCAGCCCATTTTTGAAGGAGGTTTGGGCATGCCCATGTTTTTAAGGGCATACCACCCATCTTTGTACAAATAGCTACCTTCTCCCCTCTATCAATCCCAGATCACACACCTTTTCCCAACACGCACCAACCTTCACCCATTATTTCTCCAACTTCTGGAAGTTGCTCCTCTTGCTATTGTTAACAGTACGGTGCATGGTTATTTTTCTTGGTCATAGTTGAATCATTATTCTTTTGCTAACCACACTTTTTCAAAGACTTTTTTTGGGACCCTGGCTAGCGGTGTCAGGAGTTCTCGTCGGGTTCTTTCGGGGGTGTTGAGAGAGTTTTTTTCAGGGTTCATTATCAGGTATGTGGTTGACTGTGATTTGTGCTGATCTATCCATGACTGATTATGTTTATTTTATTCAGGTTGTTTATGTTCTCCAATGCCAACCAAATAAGTGAAGCTATCGTGGGCTATACTCGTGATTCCTCTTTCAAGTCATTAGAATCATTTTTGAATATATTAGCTTGATTTGTGTTTTTTATCCTGTCGGTAAAACCCGGCTGCGGGTTGTGCCGCCATATGAATAATAGTCACATTCCTGTCAAATTCTCGGACCCTGATGAGGCGCCCTGAGGGCACTCAAGGGACATGGCTGGAAATCGATCAAAAACAATTCGTTGTTATCTAAGGTCTGCCTGGTTCAGTCAAACTCCATCACCGTAGCCCGGATGCAATTAGCATGCCAGTCAGATTAGTGCAAAGGCCAGAGTGTGCCATCACCGTCGGAGAATAACTTTATGCGGACATCAATAAATTAGGCCCGGTGCATGGTCCCTAATGTTGTCCTGCCATCTTACTTTCTTTGCCTGCGTGGGCCCTCGTGCCTGCCACATTTCATATAAGGTGCCCGCATTTTCGCTCAGCTACTTCCACAACAGCACTCGCGCCGAAGCTTCCGCACCTTAATGTCGAGACTTTGCGTACAGCACCCTTCTCAGATCCAGCCCGCTGATCCGCTGGAGTCCTCTGCAAGCGTGCATAGATCTGCATATCCGGTCTCTTGCACAGCACATCAGAACATTGCTTATTCCCCTATGAACGTCTCAAACGATGAGAGATCAGGCCTCGCTTTGCGGCCCGCACCGAACTATGGGTTCGGAGAGCAGCTTCCCCCGATATCTTCGCTCTTTCGGGACTTCACTGTGTCTGATGTCCACGATCCGTCTGTTTATCCGTCAGTTGCTCTGACCTATCAGCAGCCTTATGCCCGAAATCCGGCAGAGGTCTACACTCGCTGTCATCCATCATCGTTTACGCATACGATTGATGCATACAGCTTGCCTCCTCCCCCATACGATGGAGAATTCGATCCAACTATCGCGCACACCTCGAATTTTGGATACTCCAAAAACCCATATTCAGCGAGCGGCAGAACTTCGAACAACGGGAGAAGCAATATTGATCATAGTTACTCGCATCATACATCCTCCGAACGCAGCTCGGCAGAATTTGAAAAACCGCAACATTCACAATCTCCCAGCTCGACCTCTCCTCCACCAGCTGGAAACGAAAGCCCGAAGGAAAGCCAAGATGGTGGTGCGACTATTTCCTCTCAGAAAGTTGAAGATGGCAAGGTTAAGAAGCATGTTTGTGCTTGCGGGAAGGCTTTTTCTACAAGGTAAAATACACAATGAGCATAAGATCATTCAAAGGATTGAACATATTTATTCCAGCGGGCATTTATCTCGTCATGAACGTACACATACAAACATAAAACCGTTTGCTTGCCCGATTCCAAACTGTACCTCGCGGTTCAGTAGACACGATAACATGCGCCAGCACTTCCGATCACACCAGGTGAGCTCGTTGTTTTAATACGTTCTCAAATGACTAATCTTTGTGTTTGCAGCGAAAACTTGAAATACAACGTGAGCAACGTCGTCGTCTCGAAGAATGGCAGCGGATTCAGGATGGCGGGAAAGATATCATTGAAGATACGTTGTTGACTCAATCAATTGCAGCGCAACGACAACCAGCTATGGCTCAACCATCATCGAGTCACAGGAATAGTGCCCGGCAGACCGGGCACTATTCGATGTACAATCGTTCCCACTACGCGATCCCTACTAACATGCAGATGCAACCAGCCCGAGGCCATCGCCCGCCGGCTCACTCGGCAGGTTACTGAAACTCCCTTTAAAGGAAAGAGTGGGCGAGAATACAATCATCAAAATTATCCGTGATTCGTTGACCAAAGTGAATATTGCCAAAAGTGATTCGGGTTGTTTGTATAATTCTCATCTTTGCTGCAAACGTTTCGCTTTATAATTACTTCTATCTTCTAATTGGTAAATACACAAAACCAAATTGGAAGTGCTAAACATTCACCTCCAGTCACCATCAACTAAACGTTTGCTTGCTTTTGGGTTAAAATCAATGAACTGCTATAAATCTGGCACTTCAAACCGCATTGCGAAATAAAGAATACACACCTATCAATCCAATCTCTTGTCTCCACCGGATTCTCCAGCCCACCTCCTACCGCTCCATTACCTTACTCGCCCTCTTTCGTCCTCTCTCCACTCCACATCCACTCATATCCCTCTCTATAACCCTTTCCCTTCTTCCCCTCCCCATCTTTAACAATCCACTTCTCGGTCCCGAGCTTCTCATCAAGATCGTTCGGAACTTTGACACACACTCCCGCATCGTCAATTTCACTTCAAACGTCGCGATCCTCGATGTCGATGGGTCCGATACACACGCGCCGGTTGAGAGATAAAGTTTCTCTTGTGGTTCGGGCAAGATACCTTGGGATCGAGGTCCGCGGACGTGCCGAGAATGCCGGAGGAAAGAACGAATGCGCGCTTGCGTGTGAACACTGATGGGTTTATACTGAATGAAGGTTGTCTTGTATATCTATTCTCGCTTTGCTTTGCATGTATGGGAAGTGCCTGGATTTTCAAATACGTTCGTTTCAACCTTTGCACCCTCTTTTGGCTGCAACGAACTCAAACCTGGCTCAGTTAAAAAAAGTACCAGCAATGTGCTGTTTTAAACGCTTCCATTCTTATTGCTTAATCGTATATCATTTCCTTGTGTATCACTTCCAAGACCGCTATCAAGGCGCCGTGGTTGAACCGCTCTGTTCCGACCATTGAACCACTGCCGCACGGCAGTTCTTTCTCGCCAGGAAAGATCACTCGTTCTCTAGAATATTTCAGCTCCAAACCACTCTTCTTCCACCATTGCAGAGCCAACATGTCTCCGTTCGCTCGCAATTTCCATCGCAGGCAAAGTCCATTGAAGCTCGAGATTATTGTCTTTGAACCACTTTTGTCCATTCAGTTCAGCGACAGGATTTGCCATTGCACGGCCGCATTCACCTCCGCACCGCAACGACCACTCAAGAACGTCGATATGGCCCGCTCGACTGGCGTAAATTAACGAGAAAGTCGATTCCGTTTCCTGCCAGTTCCTCCATGCAACCTATAGTCTCTAAATATTTCCCCACGGCTAAGAGAGTTTATTGTTTTGTGTTTGATTATCCAGGCGTCTCCCGATAAGAATGCCGTGACAAGCTTGTTCTTCATCGAAATATAAAAATGACGGATATTCGGTACTCATTAACGGCGACGAATATTTCTCGACCTTACTTCATAACATCCTCGGTCTCCCAACATGCGCTCCTTTTCGATCGTGATTCTCTTCTCGATTGTTTTCTTCGTTGCCTTCGAACAGGCGAATGGACAGAACGTGAACGGTAATCATAGCTCTTTCAAGCAGTGTACAGTGGTATCGACTAATGAAGTCTAACCAGCATCTGAGGCTACCCGTAAGAAGAAGTCCGACCCCGTCCAGTCAAAGAAACCAAACGGAGTTATCGGTAAAGCCTCATGGAGAGATTTTTGAGATCTTAATTGACGAGCATTCGGAATCTAGCGGGACAGAACATCGAAACTCCTAGCAAAAAGCCTGAACCTGGGCCGACTCCCATCAAGAAGCCGAACATGTTTATGGGTCAGTTCGTTCAATTGATCATGGCACAAGTTGAACTTTATTTCTTTTAGCGGGACAACCAGCTCCTACGAACAAACCTGAGCCCGAGCCAACTCCCACAAAGAAGCCAGAACAAACTCCCACCGAGAAGGCACAGACGCCGTCGAAGAAGCCCACCGCGTTCATGGGTGAGTGAACTGAAACAGTTAAGATCCAGCTTTAGAATAATAATGTTGTTTTTAAGCGGCACGGAACCTACGCCAACGAAGAAACCGGACCCTGAACCAACACCTTCGAAGAAGCCAAATGTGCTCATAGGTGAGTAAATTACTCCTTCGACAAGATTATGGTTTGGTGATCTTGTTTTCAGCGGTACAAGAACCGACCACTACGAAGGAAACTGAGCCCGAACCAACTCCTACAAAAAAGATGGAACCACCCACAACTAAGAACTGAACAAACGTAGATAGCCTCCCGACGCTTGTACATTTGGCATTTTTGTTCGGTTAATGCCTATTTTTGCAGGATTTTGTTTCGAATCCATACCATTTAAAGTGGACAGATACTCTCAGATATGCCGCAGCACTAACCTGCTACCACGCCAGATCTTCCCTTTATCGGGCTTGTCTGCGATCTTTAATGATATGATTTTTCCAATAATTGCTGCCAAAATTGTACCGCTCTTAGGGAGTGGTTGATCACATTTTTCTGCTGCTGTGACAATGGGCAACAGCCCAAAGCTGGCATTCACCGCAGCTGAGAAGACGTCATGTCTGCATCAGGCTGGTTCATATGCTCGTTTCAATGGACCAAGCGAGGGAGTGCGTTTGCATCCATTTACTCAATCTCTTTGCGGGTTCCCCAAGATGAACTATACATGTGTGGCGATGCGAAACGGCTGCCCTTGACTGGTGGAAGGAAAGCGGTCTGGAGCTCAAATGGAGCACTGTAAATATGGACCAAGCGAGCCGAAACGGTCTTGTTGATGTACTGAAATGGTGGAAAGGAAGCGGCCTCGAGCTAAGATGGACACATTTCGCGATCGAAGAGGCGTGCAGGTTCCGACTTATTGATGTGCTTGAATGGTGGAAGAACAGCGGTCTGAGGTTGAAGTGGAGTAATATGCCAATCGACAGTCCGGGCACATGGACATCTTACAGTGATGGAAATCGAGTGGAATCATTGTGCTCTGGATTGATCAAATGACATCGGAAGCCAGCAGAAGTGGTTGTGTCAATGTTTTGCAAAGGATGAAAGAGAACGGAATGGAATTGAATCGACACACTCTCTGATTTCCGCCAGCCGGACCGGCCGGATTAACGTGCTTGAGTGGTGGAAGCGTACCGGTGCGGAATTGAAGTACGCATCTGTAATTCTGTTATGGACGAAGCAAGCGAATTTGGTCACGTACATGTCCTGCAATGGTGGAAAGACAGCGGTCTCAAACTGCAATGGAGTTCGTCGGCTATGGAAAACGCGAGCGGAACAGGCTATGGGGAAGTTCTACTGTGGAAGGATAGTGGTTTGGAGCTGAAATATATTCTAGAGAACGGGCTATCTACCTGGAGACAAAGAATCGACGAGCGGAAGTGGTTCCATGGTTGGAGCAAAGGGCTTTAATCCGACGGTTCGTTGAGGATCTTTGACATTAATATATGTCCAAACGACTTGAGAATCGGTTCATTGAGAGAGGGGTGGTTGCGCATGACCAACTTCTTTGGCATGCGCGGATGCTTCCACTCCGCGCCGACGATTTATCTCTGGCTTGGCATCACCAATCGCTCACATTTGTCTCCAAAACCACCGCGCCACAAGACGCGTCGCGTTGATCCTGCCATGGAAAGCACCGACACACACAATCTTCAGCAGCTCCTCGACGGACAAAAGGGTGTCCCGCAACCTGAGGAGAGCGAGGATTACGACGTAAATCACTTGGATTTTGGATACGTTGAGAAGTGCACGAATGTTCCCGAGTTGAAGAACCTTCTTCAAGTCTTGCGGTTCGTGCAAAAGGACTGCAATAGCAGTTTGAACACGTAGATGACACGCCTTTTAATTGAAGATCCGGAAAAGAGGGCTGGTATTTTGATCTTGAGAAAGCCATTGAGGATCGGCTTAAGACACTTGATCCAACCTACAGAAGGTAAACTTACCCACTACGGAAACGCATGATATGATCTTGAACAATCGTAAGGACCGAGAAAGTGCGCGCATCTAGTTACCTTCCCGAGGAAATCAAGGATGATCTCGAGGTAGTTTATCACTGTCCAGCCCATCTGCCATCGCCAGTGCTGATCTTTTGCCTCAAGTCGTGGGTTTCTTCGATACGTTTCGAAGACTCCTCAATGCGAAGTACTCGCATATCGCCCGTCAAAATTAATTCTACGAAAGGTGCTACTCGTGTTGCCGGCGGATTGGCTGGATCAAACACCAGCGCACGATCGAGGTCCAGCCACGCTGGTGCAGATGAGGGTGAGATATTGTTCTGCGCCGAACAGGAGAGGATCAAAGGCAACGAAGAGTTTCGATGTCATGATTACGACGAAGCGGTTGGTGTTAGTTGTCCACAAATAATCTTATTCTCTGATGTTCTACGTGTGCAGATACTGCACTATACACGCAGCCTGAGCTTGAAGCGAACCGCTCAAGCACTCACGAACCGAGCGTTGGCATACATCAAGCTGAAACAATGGCGCGCCTGTATAGAGGACGCAAGTGGTGGGTATTCTCGAAAACGCCATTCTTTAGATTACACATTCATAATGAATTTGGAAGAGGCACTCGAGATTGTCACGTCAGAAGATTCGGATCTTCAATTCAAAGCCTTTGTGCGACGAGGGACCGCATTCTCCAAGCTCTCTGACTTCCCAAGCGCTGCGTCTGATTTCAGGGGGGCGCTCGATATTCGACCGGGAGACAAAGATGCAATGAGGTTGCTTGCTGAAGCTGAGCAGTTCGTTTTGAAGCCTGCCCCCGCTGCAGAGAGGACTTACCATAACCCAGAGATGCCTAGACGAATTCTGATCGAGGAGATCGAGGAGGGTGGTGAAGCTTGATATTATTTCTGTTTTCAACAAAATTAGTGTACACAGCTGCCATTTCTTCTTCGATCGGTTGCTGCAAGCAAAACCCTCTGTCGAAGAACTAATTCTTCTTTGAGCTGGTGCTCGAGTTTAATAGTCATGAGTTATTATTGAGAGAAGAGTGGAAGATAAAAGAAACATTTCACAGCACTGACTTTAAGAGGACAAAAGAAAAAAAATAGTCGATGGAGTTTTATGAGCAGAAAGAAATCAAGCAGCAAGAGCTCGAAAAGCAGTGCTGCCTCATTGGTGTGTGGAGCTGAAGGTGATATGTATAGTACAAGCATAACTGACCAGGAAATCGCAAAATTAGGACACTGCTGTAACCGATGAAGGAAGATTTTCACGAGCCAGATCAACTTCATCTGTCAGGGTTTGCAGAGGTGCGACATCCTCGGTTTGTTCACCGGTCTGCGTTTGATCGCGAAGTTCTTCGTTCTGCGTTTGTTCAGAGGGCTCTCCCTGGTTCTGAGGCGGAACAAAGTAGTAGTACTGGTACACGAGGGTTCCATCTGGCTGTTGTACGGGAAGGGCGTAGAGCTGCTGCTCCTGGGGGTTTTGGTTCGGATCAGCCGAAGGGGTCACAACGGAGCCTTGGTGGTGATGCGCATTTGAATCCTGCATCTGCAGATGCTGTATGGTGTGCCCATCGACATTCTCGAGCACTGGTTCGAACGATGGCTCGGGCATGGGAGGCGGGTGTTGTTCCACTTCGACGCTCGTCGCAGCCCACAACTGCACGCTTCCATCTTTGCCCCTTCGCAAAGCGACGCGTGCACCGGGCTGCACCCTCGCGACAAGTCTCATCTGCTGCTCACGCGGGAGCAGCGAGTTGCGATAGGTTTCTGGTCTTCTCGAAGCGCGTGGGGACGGAATACGAGATGCAGAAGGAGGCGGGACAGGGCGGTCGTCGTCGCGACGGAGGGCGATGAGCTCGAGGGATGCGGCGGCGCGGGTGAACTCGTGTGAGTTGGACACGGATTCCAAGGAGGCAATTTCTTCATCAGTGCGGAGGATGGAGCGTGGGGTTGGGGAAGCGGGAAGTGGAGGGGCGACGACGGTGGAGGCGGCAGATGGTGAGCGGGAGAAGGAGAAGAGCTGAGTTGCGGAACTGAAGCGGCGGGAGTCGCGCGGAGCGGGATCTGCTGTGGGAGCGGAATAGGCGGATGTACGCCGGTTTGCGAACTGCGGAATGCGAGAAAGACGAGAGGTTGGACGAGGTGGCGATGGAGATGTTGAAGTCTGGCGAACGGCATCTTCTGCAGGAATAGGACTTCTTACAGACACTTCATCGGCAGATTCTTCGATGAGTGAATCGAGCACTGGGGTTACGACAGTCTCTGATGCTTCTAGAAAAGTGGGCCCAATATCGGGCACTTCCTCAACAGCCATGGAGATGTTGGGCTTCACAAAGTCGGCTTGCTCAGTATCTTCTGTAACTTCGCGACTCGTACCGCTCTCCATAGTTATCCCCAACCCTGTCTGGCCGGGAACTTTGCTGGAAATTTCTTGACGTCCCTGTTCTTCCGATTCGATCGTGACCTTCTCAACAGTCTCATCCAACTTCTGCACAGGTATTCTCCTTGCGGATTCAAACATCCACCTGTTCATTTCCTCTTCCGCTCTCGCAGATTCGACCTGCGTGCTCACACCTTCAACTACTCCAACTTCACGAGCACCTTCGGACGCGGTCACAAGTTTCTTCATGAGGCGCTCACGATAAAGCTTGATCATTCCCGCCCGTGCATCCAAGCTCCGTTGTCCATGCATCTCTAATCCCTTCGCATCGATCTCGCTTGTTGCCCCCCATTCTCCAAGCACCTCTTCCAGCAACGCGCGGTCCAGAAAGATACCCGATTCGGCAGCCAATGCTTCTAGAAGGGCTGGGTCAACGGTGCGTCGAGCGCGATGAGGAAGAATCATTTGTTTCACTGTGACGGAGGCTGGAACTTCACTTGGGAGCAAGTAGACAACATCTTTCTCAGGAAGTGGAGGTGGGGCAACTTCATCGATGGTGAGAGAGATTGGAGAGTCTGGTGGGGTTGGGACACGGGTGCTGGGAGATGAGGACTCGTCTTCGGTAGGTTTGAGCGTTTCGTTGGATCTGAGAGAATCGAATGAGGGGGTTCCAGGCACACTTCGGTTTACAGCCTACCAAAAAGCCAATTTGACCCTTATCTCGTTAGAACGTCAATAGGAATATTACCGGCTGGAGAGGAATGACATTTGAATCGACTGCGCCGTCGTTACGGATTCTTACACCTTTGCCTTCGTCTTCTTGTTGTTCCTCGGCCTCTCCGTTCGAGAAAAAGCGAGAAACAGCTACCGTTTTCCTCTTCGAACCATTAATAGACCGCTTGAGATCGTTCGAAACAGACTTGATAAGATTCGCAGCGCCGTTCTTTGGCGAGGACTTCGTGCTAGCTGAGTCGTTTTTCATTTGCGCAGGCGATGCCGGCGGTGTTTGTGGCGAAAAGGAAGAAAGCGAAGATGGCCGAGAATGTCGCGGATTTGGATCGTTTGGGATATAGAGAGTGTCGGATTGGGAGGGAAGGGTATCTCTTGATTTATGAGAACGGAAGCCGATCGCTCCCCGGAAGGTACGAGGCGATGGTCGAGGATCGTTTCCGGAGGAGAAGGTTTGAGTCGGTGTTGGCGGAGCAGATGGAAGTGGATCAGGGACTGGAGGAGATGAATCAGAAACGGGATCCCATGAGGTAAACATGGTTTCTAAGTCCTTGAGCGACCAAGGGTCTTCCGCGTTTGTGGGCATCGACGGTGGAGGAGGTTGTTGAGGAGCGTGACCGCCATCTTGACTCTGCTTGAACACGGAGAAAGGACGGAACGAGGAGCGAGAACGAGAAGCGCTGGTCATTCCTAGGGAGCTAACCGGGACAGTTGTCAGTTAGGGAATGATTGCAAACGATGTGAGAAAGTTTGTTTGAAATAACTCAAAGGACACACACTGCCAAAAGACTGCGCCGTGAGAGCCGATTGGTTGGGCGTGGACCAATCGAAAAATTTGTCTGTTGTGTTCAATAATTGGAGCGAGTAATAACGGTTCAATCGACGATCGCACCACTCAAATGTATTCGCCTTCCGACGCTGCCTCGGTTTCCTTCTCCCGCATCAGCGCTGGGTCGTAAGGATCACCGCCCCATACTGAGGCAATCATGGCACCCGGTCCGGTTTCCGATGTTATAATGCTGATCAATTGCCAGACCAGAGCATATGATTCTTTGAATAATGAAATGCATAAACATAAAACTTGCCAAAAAAGTAGAACAATTTACCTTTCCATAATCGCACTTTTCCATCGTCTCCGCTCGATGCTAGGATAGTTCCAGTGACATTCCACTCGACCCTCCAGACCTGTATTAATGCGTCAAAACGGTCTACATGTTCATCGAAACTAGAAATTAAGTACTTCAGCCTGATGATCAGCGAATTCTCCGACCATGTCCACTTTGAATCGCTTCTTCTTCTGAGATCCACCACCGAGCGCACTGTTAAGTATGGCAGCACCGATTCCCCCTTTACTCTTGTTGCTCTCTGTGTCCTCGGATAATTTGAAAAGGCGAACATGACCGTCCTTCGACGATGTTGCAATCATCTGGTAACTTCTGAAACAGAAGATTGACACAGAGTTAATGAATTTAAAACTCGTTAGCTGACCTGCCCATGTATGGTGCCCATGCAACATCCGTTACAACGCCTTGGTGGCCTGTAAGTTCATGAATCGGGCTCCACTTGGAATTCCCGTCGAGTCGGAACACGCGCGCTGTGTTTTTGAGCCCGCATCCAACAACCAGCATTTGCGGTTGGAAGCGCGATTTGCTCCAAGATAGACAATGGTGACTGTCTGGCTCTCCCTCTCCATCATAAAGATCAAACTCTTCCTGGTTTAGTAGAAAACATCACGGAAAGGTCAGAGAAGTAACGAGTGTAACATACGGTTATAGTCCAATTTGTCAAGTCCACAATATCGATTGCTTCGTAAATTCGTACTTTACCATTAGCACCCACCGAAGCCTTCAACAAAGGGCCATTCTCATTCACGTAATTCAAAAATCGACGTTGAGCATACAAACTTGAGACCAAGATGATTTGGTGCGAATTCGATTTCGTGCACCGCCCCATCCACTTTTTCGCCCAATACAGCCCGCAGAGCCCATCTCTTCCCGCTTCCAATCGCCTCTAGAAGGTCATCAGAGTTTACGACAAAAAATGCGAAGATCGGTTCGGCGCACCATGATCAACCTCTTCCCAGATTTTTACAGTTCGGTCAAACGAGCAGCTCGCAATCACCTGTCCAAACTCGGGATGGCTCCAGGTAGCTTTTAAGATGGAGCTGTCGTGGGCTTTCCACCCGTCGTTGATGACCCAGTTATTCGAACTCTCATCTGTGTCCCAGACTTTGAGTTTGTGATCGGAGGAGCACGACTGACAAAAGAATCAATTCAGGCCGAGGTAAAACACGATTTCCTGATTATTTGTGTACCACCAATCTTTTTCCATAGAAATCGTAAGCGACGTCGTGGATAAGGTCGTCGTGCAGCGTGTCGAGCCGCGAGAGTTCCCCAGAGGTGGTTGACATTTCGACTGGTGTGGCGCTGTTTAATGTCAACAAGTTTTTCCCACGACCCAACCAGAGACAATTTCGGCGACTACCCCATGAGTCTGCTCAAAAAGCAGCGTCCGATCCACGTTTGAGCAGCAATCCCGTTCTCAGAAAGCGCACCATCGACAATAGAACCAACCAAGCCGAACAGGTAAGTGATGATCTAATTTGTAGTCTTCTGTTTCAGCTCTGCTGCCCAATAATCATTTGACAGAATTGCGGGTAGTGGCGACAGCGAGGGAGAACGTGCAGAATAATAATTCAGCAGTCTGGGAGTGTCTCAAGGGTGGTTTCTTGGTGTTGAGAACGAGATTTTGGTAAAAATCAGCAACAATGGTTGATTTCACTTACTAAGCCATCCTCCATCAGGGAGTCAACGTGTCAATAACGGGCGGTGAACGAACGTTTAGTCAAACATGTGTGTCTGGAATTCAAAAGTTTGGGGTGGTGTCAAAGGGATCTACCAGGAGGGGTTGGCAGAGCATGGATGACACCGCAGTCAGTATGCCCTGCCAATCGCATGTGACTTCACAAGACCCAACGCCAGCAGATCCGGACACGTATGCAAATACGTGCAGAATCCCGGCCAGCTCCGCTTAGAGCCAGGCATCTACCAAGCGTAGCCCACTAAACCGGCCAACACACATTATTTATTCATGATACATTTCCCGTTGGAAGGTGAATTTGGCGCGTGTTAAAACCAACCACTGAGCCAAAATACCAAGTTATTCTAGCCACAGCGTCAGTTGCCTCACTATCCAACCGCACATCTCCAAGTTACTCGACCCAAGTCATTTCTTCAGATGTTAGGGAGAAAGGAAACAGTCGGAGAACAGTTGGCGGATCTTGCCAACGCGGCACCATCAACGTCGTTTCTGAAGAATTTTGAAGCACCTCCCAGGCTTGCAGAAGAAGACTCTTTAGATGGCGAGGAGGAGGACGCCCCAGCACGTGAGCATTATGTCGATGTCTGGTAAGTGCGATGACCATTAAAGCTGTTTCTGGTCGTATGTTAATATTCTTGCAGGCAGAGCCAGTTGCGGGAAATAATGCAGATCGAGCCATTAGAGTAGACGAGGAGAAGTATCGTGGCCGAAGAGTTTCAAGAGTGGCTCTTCAAGACGGAGATGAGGCGAACGGCGTTGAGATCAATGATGATGGGTCAGGTGAAGAAGATGAAGATATTTCACATTTGGAGAAGAAGAGGACAATGATGCGGAAGACCTGGATGGTCGGACAACGAAGACGACGGTGTGATGGGTTCAGCATCCGAGGATGAAGACGATCAGAAAGACTCTGGCTCTGATGACGAGGATGAGGACATTTCAGACAATTTAGAGCAAGATGGAGACGTTCAGGATCAGCTTGAACAACAGGGGAAACAAGACCAGATTCTTCTCAAGCAGGCGCACACCACTTCCCTCACAGATGCGGAGAATGGGCCTCACGTTCGTGCTCAAATGCTAAATTTTGACTTCTTCGCTTCAGTTTCGCTTCGGGCTTGTCTCGACTGCCATAGACTCTCTGGGAATCGCTAGTAGAAACTCGAATTTGTCTCCAACAACCCCTACAAGTTGCCAACCAGCTTCCACAAGCAGACACCTTCCAGGTGTACTCCTCAAAGGCAAGCTCCCGCGCTTGCATACTTGCATAACGCTCTTCAATCACTTCTTTTGCGCTTTTGTACTTGCATAACGCTCTTCAATCACTTCTTTCGAGTCTCACAGACCTTTGGAAAAAGCTGCACCATGCAATCCTTGTGCAAAACCGCAAGCGGTCTCGAGAAGATGTCGATGAAATATGGACGCAGCTCGACGATTTGGGTGTCAGGTATGAATCCTTTCGCTGGTCCACGATCGACAAATGGAGTATAAAAGGTGGTCAGGGAGCTAGTGTAGGAGCAGGAGACAAAAAGTTCAAAGCTGTGGAGGTGGAAGTGTCCGAGCAGATTCGAAGGGTTCTGAGCAATCATGATCGGATTCTGAAGCGAACGCGGCTTTGAAGAGGAGTATAAGGTCATCAGAAATGTGGGCAACTGAGAAGTTTATCCGAAGATGTTTATGTTAACGGAATCCAATCTTATAGAAGGACGAAGGTGTGGATCAAGTTGTCGTCGGCGGGTCTGTGGACACACGGCTTGCGCATTATGACAATGAAATCTTTGACGATACCGACTTTTATGAACAACTCTTAAAAGAGTATATTGATAGTCGAATAACTGACACCGGTACGTGCAAAAATCCGGGATTTGTGGCAGAAGGTCTCATTCTCCACTTTCAGATGATCCTCTTGTGATCTCGATGAAATAGGCACAGCTCCGGCAAACACAGAAGCGGCGGAAGAAGCACGGAGTGGAAGTCGACATGAAGGCGTCGAAAGGGAGAAAGGTTCGGTATGATGCACTCTTATTTAGTGCATGATCAACCCCAGTCTATGGCTCCCCATCCTTCAGACCATTTTGCAGAGGATATTGATAAAAGTTCATCAACATCTTCACCTCTTGAAAGTGAGAGGGAAACCCAGAACAACTCCCGCAATCGTAAACGACACAAGTTGAATACTTCACGCAGATCATTATCAAGCTCAGCACAAGCAGTTGAGGGTGAGGGGGAGGCTGATAACCAGGGTTCTTTTACTGCAGCAGAACCAACTTCTGAACTATGGCATGGCCCAAGATGCTGCCAGAGTCGGGGGACTGACACAAGATTTTCATCAAGTATCCACAGCTACTATAAACGAGAGAAGCAAATGGAGGGCGTGTTGAGTGAGTACGACGTTTGCATCAAATGCCAACAAATGAAGAAGATGGTGCGCTACAAGGTTATCAGTAGTTCGACAACAAATCAGAGGGTAAGTCTTGCAACTTTAAATGCAGCCTCTTGCTCTCTTTTTTTTAACCAATGCTTTGAAGGGACATCTTCGCGCTAGGCATTCCATTGACCTTGATGAAATTGATAAGGGCTGAAAAAGTCCAAAATGACTGTGGCGTAAATGCTTCAAGTGCAGAGTGGGAAGCACCGCGTAAGTCTGGAATTGAATGAGTTTACCTCATTACTCACAATCCAGGGGTCATTCAAGCAAAAAGTAGCAAACAGATTGCTCATTGAGGCAATTGTCTGCGATGGCTTCACTTTTAATCTGTCATCCCGGCTCCACTTCCGTCGGTTTATGTCATGCATCCTTCTGCATGTCTATAGTGGGAGGATAAACGAGATTCTCCTCTGGGTATAGTTTATACAAGGCAAACTCGGCGAGAGTTTGGTATAGCTCGAGAAGGTTCCCATCACCCTGAAATCTACATCGACTGGAAGCTGCAGATGATTTCAGCATCAACCCTACATGCCTTCAACCAACTCATACCTCTTTGCGCCAACTGGTAGGGCACCATCCAATTGATCTCTTGGCCATGAATAATCACTTGATAGTAGATTCCCTTGATTGACAAGAATGTTTTGCGACTTGTGCCCAGAGTTTGTTTGTTCATCACTCACCTCAGACGACCAAACGGCTCCTCATGAAGATCTGCTCTGCTGAACTTAGGCAAGTCAAAAGGAAAATTGCAGGTGAGCACAATTCAGT
Source organism: Cladochytrium replicatum (assembly GCA_025526935.1). Lineage (NCBI taxonomy): Eukaryota > Fungi > Chytridiomycota > Chytridiomycetes > Cladochytriales > Cladochytriaceae > Cladochytrium > Cladochytrium replicatum. Next base: position 54,005 of record JAHLKD010000107.1, read on the forward strand.
TTTGACAAATATCCATGAATTAATGTCATTGATTATGCTCAATAATTCTTCCCGGGATGTCATTTACAACAGACATGTGGACGAGCAAGTCAGGGAAACCTTTCATTGGAGTCACCGGCCACTGGATTGATTCAGATTGGAAACTTTGTGCTTGTGTTCTTGATTTCAAGGAGGCTCCTGGACGCCATACAGGCAAAGCAATTCGGGATGTTTTTGCGTCCATTATCGATGAATATAATCTTTTTGAAAAGGTAAGATTTCCTTGACAGCTCAACTTTCGATCATGATATCCTTACAGTTTGTTTATTAGATCGGCTGGATCACAGCAGATAATCCTTCGAACAACGAAACATTTACGGAAGCTTTACAAGAGACAGGCCGCTCACGAAATGTTGAGCTGCCTGCAAGCCGCGTATTTGTCCGATGCTTTGCACATATCGTTAGTTTGGTGTCCAAAGCAATGCCTCACAGTTATCAAGGACGGAGTAGATGTTGTAAGTACAGAAAGGTGTAAAAATTGCATATTTGACTGATTCGATTTATTGCTCAAATAGCTTCGACACATCATTGTCAAGATTCGATTATCTCCGCAGAAGCAAGAAAAATTGAAATCGTTGCATGAGCTAACCATGATGGACACTCCACAGCAGTCCCGTCAAAAGTACAACAAACTGCAGCTGGATAATGAAACTTGCTGGAACTTAACTTACACAATGATGGTGACGGCATTGAGGGTCTGCAAGGTAATTCTATGCAGTGAAGATTGGGCATCGGGAAGAATCAATTATCTGACACCAGTACTTAAAAAGGCAATTGAATTACTGGTAAATGCTGATAGAAAACTTCAAGATGAAGTGCCTTCCAGGGACCAGCATTGATGATCTATTCTGGAAGGACATGGCCGATATTGCAGATTTTCTCGAAGTATTTGACCTACTCACCAAACATGTCCAGAGCGAAACTCAAGTTACGTACAACGAGCTCGTTCCCCTGTTCAACATCATGTTCAACAAAGTTGAGGAAGGACAATCAAGCCCGATTGAAGTTGTAAAAAACGCAGCACACTGCATGATAAGGTTATGAGCTCATTTGAATTCAATGTGATACTTTGTGCTTTTAGCATGCTGGGCAACGATCCATGACTACTATAATGCTACAAATGACGAGGTGACAGTCACAGCACTGATGCTGGATCTACGTCATAAGCGAGTTTATTTCAAGCAAAACAAGTGGGGTTCACGTATAGCCAAAGAGATGGAAAAGCAGTATGTATTCATGGTTTCACAATCCAAATTTACCCTGACATGATTGGGCATTGCTAGCTTGAAAACAACAGTTAAGCAGTATGCAGATGAAAACCCAGACTGATTCCACAGCTTCTGTGAATGGGTTTGATGCACTCATTTGAGGTGGATCAAGAGGAAAAGCAGCACACAAGGTAACATATATCATCATAGAAAATCCACTTGATGTTTATTGTTTATTTAAATTTGATGAGGTGCGTACTTGGGAGGACGAACAGCAGTTCCTGTCAAGTCCAACTGCCGATGAGAAAATGAACCCTCTCGAGTGGTGGAAGATGTACTACGCCCTTGACTACCCGTTGGTCTCACTTGTGCCCACGGCCATTTTGCGATCTGTCTTTCTAGTGCTGCATCAGAACGTCTCTTCTCAGCAGGCGGTCTTACTTTGCAAAAGAACCGCCATAACATGTCCGGACGAACTTTAGGAGCAAACATGGGTCTGACAAATTGGTGGGCAGTTGGTGGACTTATGGAGCACTTGAACAAGTTAAGATGGTCTGTGCAGGTTGCAGATGAGGGTTCTGTGAATGAGGTCGATTTGGTGGAAATGTTTGGTATCGAATCTGAGGAAGTACGTTTTGGGACGGAGCTAAGAACCTGAGGGGAAAATGATCTTCATACATTGAGAGGAAAAATGATATTGACCCACTCATTAAGATCTGTAGGTTGAAATTATTGAGATTTAATAAAGAGAGCTTTTTTGGTTTCCAATTGCGAACATTCTGAAATTTGGAAAGCAGAGTCTTGTTTGCATACCCATATCCATCAAGTAAATTTGGCTGAATGTGAGCTACTCTAAGACCACCGTCCAGTTTTGCACCATAGTGAGGAACAGAACTTCAACCACAGAGATGGTCAGAACTTGTAGCATTTGTGATGAACAGAACTTGCAGCATGTTTGACAGCTGAACTGGAGACTTACCATATTTGGAGTGTTTGATGTCAAACATTACAAATATCACTGGATACCAGATCGGAGCATTTTTCTAATGACGAACAGGACCTAGACCATAGTGACAAACAGAACTTTTACCATAGTGACAAGCCAATAGTGAGTTTGACTGCTGAAAATGTTGCATCGAGAATATCTTTGTACTTGTTCCATAGCTCTGTTTGTGTCTGACAGAATGCTGACCCTGTGCAGTAAAGCTGAAGAGGACACTTTGAGATTGGAAAGACATTGTACTCCAGAACTCTTGCGAGATCTGCTGCAATATTTTCAATAAACTTTGCTGCTGCTGTGCTTGGGATATTATTAGGCACTCTATCTGCTTCTGTTACAGAAACGACACTGAGATTGTCCAGCAGCTCTTTTGCCATTGACATTTTGGAAGAAATTTGTCAAGTTGCCCAATTGCGGTCTGAATAGCCTGATTGATGATCATAACCTCTGCCCAAGACAGAAGATGTTTCTTGCAAAATGTGTATATCTCAATTAATCCATCTGATGAAATGTCAGGAACACACAGAAAATGCTCAATCCAATGGCGACAGCAGTACAGGAGAGTTCCAGGAATCTTTTCCAGTGCAGAAGGAGGTATTTCCTCATAGATTGTTGTGGGACTCAAGTCACCAATATTTGGAAAAAGTCCTGCCTTCATGACATCCAAGCATCTCTCAAAAACTACTGTCTCATATATTGATAGATCAATTGAAAACCTAAAATCACTGCAACGGCCAGGATTGGATAATAAGTCACTGACTGTCTTGTGCATAAACTTAATTGCTCCACTTGACATAATCTGAATCAAAACCTATAATGCAGCAGCTCAGCTACAACAAGTGTCTCTTCCATATTGAGCAGCTCTGGCAGAATACTCAGAGGAACAGGTACTCTGACCACACAGAGCATTCCAAACACCCTTCTGAAATTCTGGGGGGACCCACCAGTACTCTGGAGAGCATTTTCCAAGAGTTGGTGATACATAGAGTCAACTCCACAACCCTGTGCTGATATGATAAACATAGCTTCAGTTTCACTTTTGGGTGATTTGGAGCTGATAAGTTCGCAGGCAAGTCGCATCCACACAAAAACTCCATCTGCTGCAGCACTGAGCTTGTCTACTGCTTCATCTAGCAGCTTTTTGTTGGTCCCAAGAGTCATTTTCAGGCGCTCCTGATGTCCTTAAAGTTGTCTTCATCTGTCGGCCGGATCTCAGTGCAGTGGATATTGTGGAGCATTGAGAAGACATCAGGTTCTTGCCAGTAACTAGCAGCTTCACATTCTTAGGGGTCTTGCTAGCAGAGTTTGCAAGTGCAGATAAAAATCGGTTCCTGCTTTTACCACCAGCTTCACCACATTCATCAAGAGCATCTAAAATGATCACAATTGTTTGAGTCGCTCGTTGATTATAAATCTTCCTTAGGGGCTGAGGAACGAGTTTGTCAAACTTTGTATTCATATCTAAATCCAGTAATGATGGTTTAGAGTTAATGTCTTCCTTGCAAAGCTCTGACATGTATGCTTGAATGTGAAAATCAAACATTCCCAGCTGATATGCAATTGATTGGACCACATTATGGGGATCATTCTTAAGACTGTCATTGAATTTGCAATAAAATTGAGCTCCAAAAAATGCAGAGGCAGGTGGGTCACTGCCCATAGCTTCCTGGGCCCGCTTGGGGAGTGTGCGACTCATGTAGGCACCAAATAACTATGCCATGATTGATTTTCCAACACCAGCACCACCACGAAGCCACATGACTTGGCCAGCATTTGGATCCGCAATCCAGTTGTCAATCATGCTGAGTAACCAAAGGCGAGTCTCAGTCACATACAAATCAGCATAAGCGTTCAAGTCTGACTCAAAATGAACTGGCTTTAGCCATTCTCTCAAAATATCTGGTTTGACTAGTTGTCTGGGCAAATGCGGCTGGAATTGAAATTGATAAAGCAGAGCGACCTGACCCTTTCAAATCCGAAATCTTTCTGTTGATCTCGAGCTTTAGTTTTGCAAGTTCCTCATTCCATCCAGGTTGATTCAGCTCGACATCCGAGAAATCAGCAAATACCAAGCCAGCTGTCATAAAGCCAACTTCGCTAAGAATTTCAAAAGTTTCTTTGACCTTAGCCGTTGGCGATGTTTTCCAAAGCAAGTTTGGAACCATCGGCTTTTGAAGCGTGTGGGCATATTTTATCTCTGCCAGGCAGTTGTATGATTCCTTTGGTTAATACAAAGTGGTTAATATAAGGGCACTTCAAGGGTCCTATTAGACAAAAACTCATACCAGATACTTTAAGAAAACCCAACACTCACCTCCTTCCGCAAATGTGCAATGGACTTGTCCTCGTAGATTGTCACGATGACCTCGTTCCCTGCATGATTGACGCTCACGTTGCAGAATTCGTTGTGCTGCGACTGAGTTGTTCCATTGCAATTGTCTTTTGTGGCTGTCGGTTGGCACTTTGGTGTGTGGCGTGGACGTGAACCTGACATGTCTTTTCAATATTTCAATAAAAATGGTTAACCCTCGGGACTAATTCATCAGAACTATCCGTTTGGATCAACCGAAGTCGTTTGTTTTGGATCTTATACCGCTTTGACAGGGAATATAGCTTCCCAGCAAATCGTTGATGAAATTCTCCTCCTACTCGGCAGGTGGGCAGGTCAGCCCAAGCTCGCTTTTACAGCTGCCGCATGGCTCCGTCGTCCCTATCGTCCGTGTCCTCGAATGGTGGATATCGAGCAGATTAATTAAATCTGGACTGGTCTGAAGCGTGCATGGACGACTCTAGCAAGTTCGGCCGCGTCGATGTGTCGGGGTCGGAACCTGAACGGACGAGTTGCGCGATGGATGAAGCGAGCCATAACGGGCACATCGAGGTGCTCGATTGGTGGATAAACAGCGGGCTGGAAGTCGATTTCACCGGTTTTGTAATGGATCGAGTAAGCGAGTCAGCCGTTCTCGACTTGTGGGCCAAGAGTGGGCTGGAGTTACGGTGGACCCACGCTGCGATGAAGTGGGCGAGCAGGAATGGAAGAGTGGATATCCTGCAGTGGTGGAAGGACAGCAACCTCAAGTTGAAATGCAGCGAAGACGCAATCGATAGGGCGAGTGAGAACGGACAGGTGGAAGTCTTAGAAGAATGGTGGAAAGCCAGTGAACTCAAAATTAAGTCAACTCAGTGGGTGATCAACAGCGCAAGCCGGAACGGACATTTGAGTGTTCTTGAGTGGTGGAAAGAGAGTGGGATCCCGCTTAAATACAACACATTTGCAATGGATGAGGGGAGCAGAAATGGACATGTCGACATTCTGGAATGGTGGAAATCCAGCGGGCTCGAGTAACGGTATACCGCTGGATAGGTGGACTGGGCGACAATTAAGATGCATTTCGAGGTTTTGGGTTGGTGGGAGAACAGCGGACTTAGGTGTAGCGCAAAGCTCAATATTCGACGACAAGAGACCAGCTGATGACACTAGGAGAAAGACATGCACCTTGAAACTACTTTATTATTTACTGCATACATTCGTGGTCCAATAAAACTGGAATTCACTTCCAATTCACACTGATTTTGCATTCGAAATTGCCGACTAACTTCTCCCTCCACGACTTGGTTCAATAGAAGACACTCGGTCCATAGAAGCTTGAATCCTATCCGATCACACTCGTCGTATCTCCACACCGCTGCAACAGCATCGCACCCCATGCAACAAACGTCTCCTGCGCGACATGCACTCGATACCCAACCGCCTCCAAAAGGCCCCACTCTGCATCATTCACCTCCCGCACATCGAGCCCACAGATCCGTGCCCACGCACGATTGCTCACTTTCGCGTCCTGGTGGTACTTGCTCGCGATCACAAGCGCCGCGACGAACGCTCTTCGTCCGCACACAGGCAGCGACGTGGGATTGCTGGAAGAGAGACGAAGGATGTAAAAGAGTGCAAGCTGGAGCGTGGAGAATGAGGTTTGTGATCGACGCAGGATCGTTTCGATGAAAGGGCGGAGGGGGAGCAGACTTGGGGATGTGAGTGGGTGTGAGGAGTGCGTGAGCGGCCATATTTTCTCGATAACTGTTGCAACGATATCTGTTTTTCATTTGGAACAAACCAGTTAGATTGATTTCGTATGAAAAAAGTGCTGATCTTCACTCACGGACAAGCCGAGCGACGAACTCATCGCGCGGAGACTCGGCGGGAGTAATCCGAACGGTAGGGAATGAAACACTTGATTCGGCCACGACATCAGCACTACTTTTTGTTGCTGTGGTGGTATCAGAAGAGAAATCGCTTGAAGATCCCAAAACTGCAACATCCAAACAGTGAGATTAGAATAGAGTAATTACAAACTTAGCAATTATGCAAGAAAACATGGAGTTGTTGTTGCTGAGATATTCTCGGAAATCGGTAACAAGGTGGGAAAGTCAGCGGGAAGAGCTTTTGTAGGGTGGAACAGCTGGACGAACGACAGCAACTCTGACACATACCTGAACTGCGCAATGCCTTGTGTTTTCTCCGAAATTCTTCTTTTTGTTTCTCTTTGGTCGGAAAGTCGTCTTGGCTACCTTTGTGTGTGTGAAATAGTTGGCAAGTTCAGGGTACCCGGTAGTCGAAATGCACATCCAGATGCTGTTTCATTCTGAAACAAAGCCCAAGCTGAGTGCCTTACGTTGGCAAAGATTCCACCCTCGGTGGTTCACGTCACAGTCACCATTTTAAACTGATTTTGGTTGTCAAGCAGGGCAAAGTTGACACAAAGAATGGCGCTACTGTCGATCAAGTTTAACGCACTTGCTCTACGGAGAAGAAGGATTGTGAATTATTTTAGATGACAGAGAGGATTCGGAGATACCGAAACCGCACGAAGTTTGTTTTAATGGATATACGGGAGAAGGAAAGGGGAGCTACTGACACACCAACTGCTTTACTCTCAACCCCATCAACCCCATCGCCTGCCGGATCGCCCTAATCACAACCTCCCGATCCGCCTCCTCCACAGCCTCCGCCGCGTCCTTCTCCTTCCACTTCCTCACATTCCTCACCTCCTGCTTCCCTCTCCCGTTCCACAACCATCGCACTTGTAGCTGACGTCGCCCTCAGCAATTCAACCTTCCATCCTCCTCACCTAGAGGCGAGAGAGGGGGTGGCGTGGAGGAGGTGGACATCGAATTCGGGGGGTCGGGGTGGGGGGGAATCAGCGGTTAAGGGGGTGCGGGGGTGATCGATGCGGAGTGCCGGCCACCGGCGTCTGAACTTCGCGGGGGGTTCACCTTTGTCGCTGCTCAGCAAGTTTCCAGACCCTTGCTTGTATCCACCGGTTGATCCATCTGTAGGATCACCAGTTTCTATGGACTGGCTCCTGGCTGTGGAAGAGCAATGTGCCTGAGAAATGTACCGTTTAGTCTGTTTTCAGTGGAGTCATCATTGAGTGCTGCGTTAGTTTTTTCTGGTAGCAGAAGCGGCAACCACCATCATTGATCGCTTGGAAATATTGTTCTTATTACCGGATACAACCTACTGCGGGAAAAAATTCTTTATTCTCGCCCGGGTCCCTTCGCTGACCCCCCGCTACATACACCACTGTGCCAACAAACACCGCAAACGCACCAAGCCAAGGTTCCTCGTTCCTGAAAACATGTACCGAGATAAATAAAGACACGAGCTTTCGTATTGAAAGCACAAGGTTCAGCGTTACGGGGGATGCCACAGACGACAGCTTATGCACCCCGATATGCATACATCTAAAGAAAAAAAGTTAAAAACAATGAAACAAGATCTGTTTTATGGACTCACATTGAGTGAGCATGTTCAGGATCAAGTTCATCCACATACTTGGCACCTCGACATCGAAAAGCGGAGCAATGTTGCTCATACCATCGAACACACGGCGTGCTCCCGCACCCCACCTCAAACTCTCAGCCACACTCCTCAAGGTCACCCCCTCGCACTTTGAATACTCTCCAATCTGAGTCTGGATATATCCATCCAGAACACTGCAAACATGGGCAGGGCAAGGAAATGCGTGTAAAACAGCGCTTCTCTCCACTGCGCACGGCCGTATTTGTCATACGTGATCTGTTGTATGTATCCGAGGAGAGAGGAGAGCATGAGTGCAAGGAAATGCCCGTGAGGTAATCTGATAGCGGACTTTGCTGGGAGTTAGAGGATGGATGAGAGTGTGCCGATGTGTACGCGGATGAGATGACACCGGCTGCTGTGACAAGAAGAACCCCAAAAATTTGTGCGAAGGTGTACCTGCAAAAAAAGTTGAACAATGAATAAGTGAAGCCAAAAAAAACCTGTGATCACAGTCCCACTTTTGACGAAACACAACAATCCCATGAGCAAGCTGAAGAGCAAAGAAGCAGAACGAAAGATAATGTGCAAGGGCATCGGGACTTTGAACGAGAGGTGTTGAGAACGGAGGCAGAAAAGAACATCACGATCATGGTCACCCAGATGTACAACGGAACGGTCCGCTTCCGCAATCTTATCGGAACCCAAACTTTTCGTTCTCGCAAGACTTTCTCTCCCTCGTCGGTCTTCTCATAGTCTTTCCTTTCACCGTCCAGCCAAACTCCAAATTCGACATGAGTCCCTCTGCAGCGACAAACACGAAATTGTGCGAGCGTGATGAGATGCCCCGTTACCAAGATCAAGCTGTCCGACAATATGCATGGACAATCATCTTCCCGTCTCCTTACAGCTCTCTTTTCTGCACTCCTTTTCGCAGATCTCTCCTCTTCGGTCGCAATCCACCGCTGTCAACCCACCACTGAAGCACCTCCTCGTGTCCCCATGCGCTCGCGACGTCTATCGACTCTTCAGTTCACACCAACGTGATCCCGCTGGAAATCCATCAAGCCAGCACGTCAACACGACCGTTCCAGCTCGCCCGGTCCAGTGCGGACCGGGTTTGCACTTTCGAGTGTCGAGTCGAGTAGTTTGGCGTCAGATACGATCACCGGACGTCATTCTACGCGGCCAATCCTTCGGAGATCAGATCTGTGTGTGCGGAACCAGTTCGAGGATGTTAACGTGGCAGTTCAGGCTCGCAAGGAGCGGAGAGGCGGCCATGTGTTTGAATTCTATGGCGCTGGAGTGCCGCCACGAGAGAACGGTGGTGTGACCGTTATTGCTGGCGCCGTCGACGGTGCGGACGGTGTATTTGAGTGGGAGGCGGGCACCCGTTGAGGACGTTGATAGGCCCGTTCTCAGTTGCGCTTTGAGGGCGTTGGAAGAGTAGGACGGTGCAAGGGATGCGTTTTGGAGGTGACTTTGGTGTGGTCAAGGGGACTTGCTTCGTCCATCGAGATGATTCTGTGGATGAGCTTCGATTGAACATGGCGGCGACGGACGTGTGTTGCTGCTCTGAGTGACGACAGTTCCAGCAGAATCAGGATCCTCGATTCTCAGGAGGGACTGTATGTATTTGGTGTGGGATGTATGAACAAAAGCGGAGGAGTGCCACGCAATCCAAACTGTGTTTCAGTCCACTCTCCGGGATTCGCACAGCCCAGATCAGTGCAAGTGTACGGAGCAAGCATGTTTGAAAGGATCTTCGTTTGCATCACTCCACGGATCGGGTATTCGTCGGTGCCTCTAATTAAGGAGTTGATCAGTGAGAGTTCCTGAAACTAAACGATTGCTCACCTAAAGTCCGGCACTTTGTCACAGGCAGCAAAGCCATCTCCTACGTTACCAATGTGATGGACGATGTAGGATGTTGACTCCGTTTGACCCAAGCCAACAGGGTAATATGCATTAGTGAAGGATTGGCGCACATGGTTGTTCGCAAGAGGACCTGTGATATGGTTGAGACAGGCGATTGAAATGAGTGTGCTAATCTTACTTCATTCTGAGGCATTGACTCGAAAGCGATCACTGGATAACCAGCCGCTGCCATGTTGAAAGTGAACCATCCGATGTTAGCACCGATGTCCAGGAAGGCCAGGGTCATCCCGATCACCTTCGCAACCAAGGCAAGCTTCGTCTTGATTGCATTGATTCCAGGTGCTTCCCATTGACCTGATTGAACGAGTTACTGCCATAGCGACGTAACGCTACCAGATCAATCATACCAGCTCATCTGCATCATGACGAGGCTACGATCTACCTTCTCCTTCACCAGGGTGATGATGAAAATGTGTATAAGGAACAAGACAAATGCATCAATCCACCTTGAACAGATTCACAGTGACTGCGACCAAGGGGTGTATCGACGCAAGCTGGTCCCGCACGCCCGGCGTCAACGAGATTACAGTCTTGTAGGTCTCCAATGCTGTTCCGGCATTGATGACTGAGAATAAAACTTAATTTCATTATTTAATCAATTACTGTGAGAAGCTGGCGAACTTCATGGCACCTATCCCCAAAGGCAACTGGCATGGGGAGATGAGCGAGGAGTTTTCTAGCCTGTTCAAGGACGCGGGACGCAGACGGTCCGGATGGATTGCTAATGATGGACTCAGAATTTTTGGTTGATACCCGCAAACCCTTCCTACTTCACGGACAGGTTCTTTTTTTGCCATTTCGTTTGGTTTTAAGTTATTTAGTTTTCGGTTTTGTTTTCTTGGTTACGAGTCACTGATACAATGTTTTGCACATACATTTGGTTATGGAAATACGTTCCACACCTTGCGGGTTGGTGCAATTGTGTATCTTGCATTGTTCTTATATTTTGCTATATTATTTGACCGCCCACATTAAGCCGGCGCCCAGCCCCGACAATGGGCTGAGATAAGCGTGACTATTTGGATATGCGAAACTAATGTTTGGAATACCAATTGTCTGCCCCTTAGGATCATGACTGAGATGTTGGCCTGATTGGTTCCTACTTACCATTATGGACGTATCTGCCAAAAATAGCGTTAAGAATAGTTTTCAAACTTATGGTCAGACTATCGAGTCAACACGGCGTCAATTGAATCGTAAAATCAAAGCTCTTAAATTGACCGACCTTGTCAAACTCAATGTGCTCGGAACAACACGACGTCCGACCTTTCCTTTCTTCGCAAAAGTTTAAAAATTTAGCACGCCAACCACACAAAATTTGTGTGTCTGCCAATTAGGAACGCCAATCCTGCAATCGTGTCAAACGTACAGCCGTGCTAGCTCTTCTGAGTCTTCACGTTCAGTCCATCGTCAACCAGCGCCCGTTTGTGCTCCACGATCCACGTCTGCCAACAACCCCTCCGCCTCTTCTACCACCCACTCCAACCCTGATCCACGTGACTCCTCCTGTGGCGTTCCCCCTCCAGCTTAATTTAATTTATTGTATTTCCGTCTCCTTTCTTATTCTTACGAAAACATCAAATCTGCCCGCCCAGTCCCTGACAGAAAATTCCCTCATCCAAACAACGCTGTCGTAGTAACAACGGGCAGCTTTCCTCGCCTCGTACTCTCCACAACGCCCTCTTTGCTCTGCCGTGAGAGCTCTCTCGGTCCATAGGTCCGTAGTGTTCGTCTGGATCATGCGTTCTGCCTATGTTGAGGTAGTAACGCATTCTCAGCGGCCGTTGATGTATGGCCAACCGACACAGTCGACTTGGGTTGGGTCAGGTACGCTGCCATGTAAATATTGCCGCAAATGCATGTTCATCTGAACAAATTTCTTTCCAGCTGGTGGCCCGTTACTGAAAGGGCAGTCTGTCACTGATCTTCTTCAGACCCTTTCTCGAGCCCTCGACACCGTTGCCGCATCGGACGATATTCAGAGCCTTCTTAAGGTTCTCTGCTTACCACATTCAAAGCGCTTAGTGACATCGCCATCGATTGAGCAGTTCTATTCTTCGCTCAACAGAGAACCTGTGTCTGACCTCCCCCACCGCTCACTCCGTGATCGTCTCCGTCAGAATGCCCCCGTCCACCAACCCACTGCGGCTGCTACCAATGTTTCTTCAACAGCTGCAGACCTCATTCTTACCCCTCCGCCAAATACCTCGTCACAGAATGAACACACCGATTCCACACACCAGGACGACCAGTATGCCGACTCTGAATCTTCCTCGTCGGAGCGAGACACCGCACGAGCCCTCCTATTAGCCGCAGTCGAATTTCTAAGCGTATCCGTCAAAACACCAACTACGCTCCACCACACCGCTGTGCTTCGGTCGTGGGAAGAAGGTCGACTGGAGCGATGGAAGCAGTGGCAGCACCGTCACCTTGAGCTTCTTCAGCTCCAGGAGCTCAAACGACGACGCAGGAGGCAGTTTCTATCGCAGCTCCAAGATCACCCATGGCTTCAGGAGCCAACTGCGTCAGCTCAAGCTCCTGCAACGTCAGCAAACGAAGACCAGACCCGGCTAAAGTTGCGCCGGCAGCTATTCACTAAGCTCCGCACAACCCGAGATCCCCAACATGTAGCAGAGACCTCCACACCCCCACCCAGCAAAAGCCCAACACCTTCTCAGTCAACAGAAACCCGCCGCACTGCTATAACAACGCTCCAGCGCAGACCGAGCCAGAAAGACTCGCCGAAGCCATCTTCGTCGCCTGAGCCACCGACGTCGCTTCACGCCGGAAGTCTCCCTAAAGCACCTGAACTTACTTTCTGGGATCGGTGGGAAGCACGGGACGCACTCCAATCTGCGCGTATGCATGTGCTGACGATTCTCGATGGGGGTTTGTACCGAGCCAACCGGCAGATCAGAGAAGCCTCTTCGTCGATCGACACAGCTCGGTTGGAGAGCGCTCGGAGCAGACTCGAAGCGAAACGGAGTCGGCTTTTCGAGTGCGTCGGTCTGCAGGAGATCGAGCAGTCGGTTGTACCATAATACTCTCCCTTTTTTTGTGTCTCCCTTTTTTCCCCCACACTTCACTTGCGGAGAAACCCACTGTGGGTTATCATCCGACTGTCCCTTTGTTTCCTTTTATCCTCCTATATTGTCCTTTTTTGGGGTTCTGGGCATGCAGTGATACCTCAATTTTCCCCTCAGAAAAGAAAAAAATGCGCGGGGCGTAGTGCATTCACCTTTTAATTTGGCTTTCGTCTGTTCCCTTTTTTCCATAAGGATGGGGTGTCGAATGTTATTGTGTTTCCAAGAAAAGGAAGGGTCAAATGACCCTTTCAGTCCTCGGAATTCATTTTGTTCTTCATGATCTCTTAGCTTTTTTCTATTTTCTTTCTGAGATATGAAGAAAGTCGCTTTTCGATGGACACAGAATATTTCACCAAAACCCCATCCAGACAGGATCTGAGCAGTTTTGAGGACATGATAGGACGTTAGTGCGGTTGATAGTTACCTATTTTCCTTGATATCTCATTGGTCGCTCTTTTCGCCTCATACCTGAAACTTGCTTCGTCCAAACCATCCTTGTTCGGTGTTTCAAAACACAAAGTCTCTTCCACCGGGGCAACTGAATACTAGTAGTCAGTTGTTTATAGTTTTCACCCCCCGTTCAAAAAGTGATGGGTGAGAATTTTGTTTGGTTCGACGGTGGAGCTGGACCCCGCCTTAATCCCGTTTTCGCTTGCTCCCTTCTTACGGTACTCCTTTCTCAGCTTGTTTTTCAACCACATCTACCACAAACATTCTCCTTGCGTTCGTACTGGATAGCGGGTCGCAACCTCGGTTTCATAGCTTCGACCTATACTATATCCCCATTCAGCTGTCGTTTGCGGAGTTTGTTTTCAACCAGTCGGGGATCAGTTTGACAGTGTGTTTTGTATCGTGTTGTTTTAAGTCTTTCTTACCTTCAAGAACAAAAAAAGAGATTGTTTCGAGTTTGCGGTTGCTTGTTACACTTATTCAATCATTTGTATTATGTTTTTGCAATCACCCCGTCTCATGTGTTGGAGTGTCAGGAAATCGTTTATCTGTTTGGTAGAAAAGAGAAAAATCACCCTACCATTGTCGTTTGTTATTTTACGTTTCGAAGTAGGATTTACGTTGTTCTTTTTTAAGCTCCCTAGGTGGTGACACAGCATACATATCCTTCAGTGTTTCGTCGCTCTTTACTTTCCCCGAAAGCATTTTCTGTCGCTCGCAGCGCGACGTGCTCGGCACCGTAAACTCCAATCCCTTTCTTTTTGCTTTTGTTTCTGTGCTTTTGCTTCTGTGCTTTTGCTGGGCGAACATTTTTTTGATTTCGCTTTTTAGTGCAGGGCTTTTGCGGAGAATTTTTCCCTTCAGAGCCCGTTTCTTTCCATTGAGGCCACGTTTGATTACCCAGAAGAATTGTTTTTTATCCCCCATAGAATACTTACTTTTCACTACAAAAAAACACAGAAAACACTCTTAGAAAAATTTCCCATTCTTATGTTGAATTTTCTCCCCTTCCTTTTCCTATTCACTTTGGAAGTGGAAAGTTGGGCTGGAATTTGACTTTTACGTGAATAGATGCACCTCTTTGAACATGTGCACTTCTCAGTCGACGCTACATTTTCTTTCGCCACTGATCTTGATAGTGCGAGTTTAGCTCATAGAAACTGTTGATTTTGGTTAGAGTATCTCGTATTGCTTCTTCTATGCTACTGATTCAAAGATAAGTGCCTCTTTGCTCTGGGTTCCCTTCTATTCTCTTTCTTTCCGCAATGATTATCGAATAAATATCATTGCAAAAGGCTGCATGCGTGTGTGGGATGCTGGGTGTGCGATGTTGCAAAAGTCTGCTTTATGAAGGCTGTGGTATGCAATGTTGGAAAAGGCCACGGTATGCAAATGGTTTAGGAGGAATGCATCGAAGTGCCAGCATGTCTCCTTGAAAGGTTCCAGACTGGCTCTTCTTGGACGGCGTTTGAGTAGATAAAAATTTTATGTAAATTGCATGTGTTTTTGGCCCCAGTCCCCACTGATGGTTTTCACCAAAATCTCAGGGCCTCCTGGATTTGCCGATGTGTTCGCACACCCGCTATCTCCGCCGTCGCCTTACACATCATGCCGAAAGTTGAAAGCAAACCATTTTCTTTGTTGTCGTTGCTTCCGCTGAAGGTGAATTCTATTCGATCATACACTACAACCCGCTTGACCCAGTTTATTCACTCTTTAGGCAAACAAGCAGCCGCCAAAACCTCCCCAATCCTTCGCACAACGTCTTTTCGCACTACATGCCCGCATGACCGCTATGATCTGGGCCTTCAGCCCCGTCCTGTTCTTCTTCGTCCTTCAAATCACCCTGAATCTCGAGCCACAGCAGTCAAGCACAGCAACCTCCATAGCAATATCTTCATTTTGGTACTGGATAGTGGGGCTCCTCGCAGTTGTGCCACTCATGGCCCTTAACACTATAAAATCGCAATCGGCGATGCTTGCTTGCATCTTCATTTCCCTCCCATGGATTGGCCTTCCGATGTGTCTCGGCTCCATATTCTGGGTTTCGCAACATCACGGAGGTGAAGTCAGCGAACCCCCGGTTACGGGATCGTGCTCGATGACCGCCATTTTGCTATGGTTCTTCCTCACTTTAGCTGCAATTGTCTTCTTCCGCTTTACAACGCCTTCTCTTCCAACGATATCTATGTCTTTCTTCCTTGATACTGCTTCTTCATCGATGGAAGCAGCCTCCATGTCTACTCTTTACACCACGTCGAGAATCTATGCTTTTTCAGGCGTCCTTCTTGTCGCTATCATACCCCTATTTTACGTAATGGCGGTTGCTTTGGGAATGAGCTGTGCGCTCATCGACTCGTATCTCCACCTCGCTTTCGCGCTCTGCGGATCTTCAATCCTCCTCCGTCGCGCAACTTCCCGCTCTTCGTATCTTATCCTGACTTGGTCACCGTGGATTGGCACCATCGGGATCGGTACAATCATAAAATTTCTCTTGCCTTTCTTTCACCTCGACCCGGATGATCACATCGGCGAATACTGTTTTGAGAATGTTGGGATACCCATGACCATTCTGAAATATACCGTGGTGTTGGCGTTTCTCATCATAATGGATCCGCTCTACGAATTCTTCTGCGGGATCACTGCGGAGTTGAACAAATCTCTCACCGCCGAATTCAGCAAGCTAATGTCCATCCCTAACGCCAATACCACAGAACCCCGTCGCACTCACCACATCTTTTTCGACTTTCTGCTCGCACCATCTTCCCTCCGATTACGAGAATCGCTTACCTTTCCCGTCGACTTGCTTGCCCTCGTATTTCTCCTCTACATGCCTTTCCTCTCTTTCTCGTTCTTCCACTACTCCGCAATCAATCTCACATCGCCCGAAGACTGCATCTTCGTTTCAAATTATTATGTGGCTGCCACAATCGTTTTACTGCTTCCCCTTTGGGTGCGACGCACCCTCACACACGGTGGACTGCTCATATCAACAACGCTGTTGACGGTGCTCACACTCACGGACTTTTGGCTTTTCGCAACGGCTCCTAGGCTTGAAGATAATTTGTTTGGATGCAGCGAGCTGTCGTGGAGTGTGTTTCTGATATGTGCTATGACTTTTGTGGTCCAGGTGCTCCGATATTGGAAATGATAACTTAATGATCTACAATTCGAGGAACACCTTGTACCACAATTGCGTTTTCATATGTTGGATGGATCGGTGATCTCCATTTCGGATTTCTATGCTTCGGATTAGTTTGTTTCTTGCTCTTGTTCGTTCCCATCGTCTATTATCTCCTGTTCCTTTCGCTGTTTTTGTTTTGTTATATCTGAATACTATAGGGAGAACCTGAATCACCCGGACGGTCCCAGAAGAGACCTGATTCGCGTGCAAGTACGCCTCCATGCAATTTTTGCAATGCAAAACAACGTAAAATTAGACATTATGAACAATCTTCCCAAAGCGACGAAGATAATGACGAATTTGAAATACACGAATCCACTGAAATCGACTCCGCCACCGCCAAATCCGCCACTATAATCGACACCTACCTCCGCCATATCCACCTCCACTAAAATCGACAGAATTCCGCTGAAATCGGTGCCACTGTGACCTCCTCCAACATTCCCAATACCACTGTAATCTGCTCCTCCACTGTAATAAGCGTTTCCTCCTCCTAGATCAACTACCCCAAGCGTGCACGCCTACCATCAGAAGCATCACTGCCGTTTGTCCCGCCGTAGGAATAGCTTAGTGTGATCGGGATGTAGATTGGCGTTGAAGCATAGCTCACGCTAATGTCTGTGTATCCAGGAAGTTCAGGGGCAATGGCCTTTGAGTTGAGGAAGCGAGGAAGTGCGAGTGGTGGAGGCAGATGTTCAGGAGCTAGTAGGTGGGGATGCAGTAGGGTCCTGAATTTCGGAGGTTCTATTCCTTGAGCCGAAGGCTCGAAGTCAGCAAGTATGCCGTGCTGGTTCAAGGCATGCGAGTCTGCGCCGAGATTGATCATCTTCACTTTCGATGCAGGCGAGACAGCGACGGGAAGACATAGAGTGTGAGATCGGAAACCAGAAACAAACCTGGAGACGATGGTTTGAGAGTTTGTTTGATATACAAATCGTGCCCACGCACCCCCAAATTTTTTTCGCTGTATCAGGGTATCAGTACACCGATGGCGTTATTGACTTCTATTAAGCAAAGCAAGTCTTTGTACTTGGGGTTCTTGGAGCGAGATGACGTTATTTGAACTTTTGTTGTCCACTATTGTAAAATATAATCAAGTATAAATTCTTCAATCATTCTTCGAACTGCGAGCCCTGATTCCGATGTTCATCTTAACTTTCCGCTTTCGGTGCTCGTCTACAGTGCGTTGTCGTCCCGCTTTCTTCATTTCATTCTTTTGTATCTTCCGTTTTGCCCTTCTCTCCGGATCGGTCACGGCCTACGATTCACAATATTAAACACAAAGCACATAGTGACAGATAGATCTTACCATGATCGTGCGTTTTAGCTTACGTTCTCGGCGCACTATCTTGACTGCGAGATGGACGGAGTTGTACACGGCCAAGTACTTGTCCACACCCACTTGTTTCTTAATCAAGTTCATCACATCTTGCCCAAGTGTTTTGACTGTGGTAACAAATATAATTACCAACCATGATGTTGTGATTAATTTGCTTTTAGAACATACCGTCGTCCATCCCTCTTGCCGTCTCGTCGTTCACCGTTCGATATAAAGTCCGAACCATCGGTTCCACATAAGGAAGAAGAGCTTCTGGAGGCAAAAACGTTGAGATCGCTGCATACCATTGGAAGACTGCAGTTCGCTAAAATACCAGTTAGTCACTGATATGATATCTTTCTTTGTACTAACTCACTCTGATGACAGCGGTCTGGACTGACTGTAGTCGCTTATTTGCTTCAACACGGGCGACGAACGAAAGCTTGTGGACCAACCAAGCCAACCCAGTCTTTCGCGGGGTGCGCGACTTTCGTTTTGTGGCATCAGCAGATTTGGTTTCATCTTCGTCATCGTTATTTTCACGGTCTTTCTCGTCATCACTGTTGTCATCTTCTTCGGATTCACCATCGGCTGCCTGCTCGACCTCAACTGCAGAGGTTGGAGGATGGAAATGAAGGCACTTGCCCAAGAAAAACAAGTTCTTGACCAGCTGCGTCGCGAGCTCGGATGTTATCAGTGATGAGTTGAGATGTGAACACATTGCTTGGGATAGCTGTACAAATTTCATCGGATCTTCGAACTGTGGCAAAATAGCAGAAGGATCCACACCGTTCTTGCTTCCGGATTGGTTCAGCTTCTTTCGCACTCTCCGCTGCTTCTGGTCTCGGTCGTCTTCATCGACGTCATGCAGTGGACGTAGGGCTCCGGTGTAGGTGAGCGATTGTGGATCAACATTAGAGAGTAGTGTTCCGAAGAGCCTGGAACTCGTGGCAGATACCCATTGATGAGGATGCCTAAAGAGTTGCTCAATGTTTGCCCAAATCGACTGGGACGAAATGCAGACCCACGGATCCAGCCCCATCACTTTTCCGAATGAATTGAGGCAGAAGTAAATGTTTTCCCAGCCGTCAATAGAATCCACCATCGCGTCTCCCTTTTCAACGTCGTCCATTGACAATAGCCATTCTGATGTCAGTGTCGCAATAGCGTCTCCGAGGAGCTTAACTAGATCTGGAATCCACTTTGTAGCCGTTGCGCTGTCCACAGTTTCCAAGGCAAGACCTGATACTTGAGCGGCGGTTCGTAGCATTTCGGAGTTGTCTTCCTGAGAATACCACTTCTTCAACATAATGTACACACGATCAGTTTGATTTGAATCTAGTCGCTTGAGAAGCTGCTTGATCAACACGCCACTCATCTCTCTGCACTTGGAAGACTCGTCGTTCACGAGGCTCATTGTCAATCCCAAAAAGAGCACTTCAGAGAACTCTTTCAGCACCGTATCGTCAAACTTTTGGATCAACAAATGGATCATCTCCATGACCGATTGGCGTCCACTCTCAAACTCGTAAGACAAGTTCTTAAGAAGGTATTGAACCTGTTTACGAACTCGAAGAGGACCTTGCGGGTACTCCAACAGAAACTGAAGGAATGCCTCACGCGCATGTTGCCGCACCTGGGCAATTTGCGAAGTGATCATGATCTCTTTCAGTTTATCCATCAGCTCGTACATTTCGTTGGAGACAAGCTGACGCGAAAGTAGTGCCCGAACAAGCGAGAAGGTGGTACCCTGTCGTTCTGGTTCTTCAAGATCAGGCTTGATTAGCTCAATAAGCGCAGCTAACTGGGTGGTGTTGATTTCTACATATTTCACATCGCGAATCAAGGTCGAAATGAGCTTGAACGCCGCCTGAACAAGCGGAGTGGTAGTTGAAGATGAGTGGCCAATAAGTTGGAAAAGGCGCTTGACGATGACCGGCATCACTTTTTCGAGAGCTGGAAGCGGGGCGCGGGCAACCATAGCGAGGATTCGGGTTGCTGGAACTGACACAGATGAATGCTTCGAATACAGAGATTTGGCAAGCGGATCCACCAGGGCGTTAACCATCTGCTGCTGCTGTGGATCGCTCAAGCTGAAACGCTCTTTCTTGAGGGCTGACTGGAGAAGGTTCATTCCAAACTCAACAAACAGATGCGCATTGGCTTGGTAATACTTCATAGGCTCAGAAAGATCACGTTTCATTTGAACGAGGTGACGTTGCTCTGATTCTTTCACCATCTTTTTCGAACTTGATTCGTCTGCCAAGGCAGCTAACGGTAAACTTTCTGTCATTAATTCGTGAACAAACGTTAGCAATTCCACCGAATCGACTGAACGGTTCGCCACAATGCCGTTGACAATGCTCCGAAGAACTTGTTCGATCTTACGTGTAACTTTCACATTATTTGTGCCAAGCATCAATTCCTTCAGTGGGATCAGCATCAAGGCAACCATCTTGAAGCTTGTCAATTTGGTCAGGATTTCAAATGAGTCAAAACTCTTTGTAGATTTGTTTTCTCTGAAGCGTGTAGTCATCTCTTCCGCCTCACGTTCCTGGCTCGTGTCGCCGAAAATATCGTCAACGAAGATTTGCACAAGGTCCTCGACTGCACCATCGATCTGGCCAACCTCAAGGTCTGTGGCCGAAATTGCGAGGAGGATTGCGTGAACTGTATACCCAAGAACATGCAACATGTATCCACGAGTGAGAGCGCCCCGGAGCTCCGAGATTATGAATGGGAAATACTTTGGCCCCAACAAACCAACTATCCGGGTCAAGGTTTCTCGTACGGCGTCACGCGCACTCTGCAATTTGTTCTGAAGGAGATGCGAGAGTGTCGTCACAAGCTTTGGTAACTGGATGCTTCGTGATGCCTCAGGTAATCGAAGGAGCAAGCGAGTTATAGCCACAGCGACTGGAACACGTACTGTGACAATCTGATCAGAATCTTTCTTCGAAAGATAAGTGTGCAGTTCAGGAAGTAGTTTGTTGACGACGATATCGTGGATTTTCACCGCCTTTTCTCGCTCACTTTGTTCTTGCTGGGTTGTCGCAAGAGGATCTACTGCGTCCAAACCCTCATCATCGTTCTCCGCATCTGTATGTACATTTTCTCCAATCTCGGCAACGGGAGCAGAAGGTCCTTTCGTATCCGATTCGTTGACATCATCAGCACAGGCAATCGTGTTTCCAATCTCTACTCTGAAACTGAAATTTTCAACTACGGAGACGACCGCACGGATTAATTGCTTTTCCAGAACCGGCTTCTTTGGAATCGTCCCCAAAAAGTTCTTAAGTAACGCATAGTACTGACCCCACTGCAAGTACTTTGATATATTTCCAATAGTTGTAATCGCCTCATCAACCAGCGATTGATCTGTGTCCTTCCCATTCGCAGGCTGCATAATGGGATGCACCACCATAGGTAAGAATATGTGAGCCAGGTTCTGGCTCGAAATAGTATGTTCACCGTTTGAGACGCTCTTCAACTCCTCCGACAGTCTCTTGTAAGCACGCACACGACGATGGATCTGAATATGTTGCACGTTTTTAAAGAAGTTCGCCTCGTCATCCCCATCTGCGAGCAACGATGTCATATCGTGCAGTTGGGGATGCTCTGGAAACACGCGCACCATCTCACCCATCGTTGCGACGAACTCTCCGCGCACCTCTGGGCTGGTGCTTCTCAAGCCTTTTTTAATGGCAGGAAGAAGTGTGAAGAGCACCAGATCCATGAAAGAGAGTTCACCGGGAGCTTTCTCTCCCTTGACGATGCCGAGTGCTTCATCTGGGTTCTCTATCGCCGAGCGTTCGAGAAGCTTTTGAAGTCCAAATGCAGCGTTGGTTCGTACAGCGTACTCTTCCCTGTCGTGCATAAAGAACACCAAGTTGTGCAACACAGGCCTCCATTCGTAAGGATTCATGGACTCATACAAGTAGTCACGAAGGGTCTGGAATGCATCGAAGCGACGGTTAAAATCAGGCTCGTCCAACCGTTGGACGGAGAACGAGTTGAAATCTGCCAAAACATTGGTGACGCGGGCCATCGACGGGTCCCTGGAAGCGAGGGCTGAAAACACTCCCATAAGCTTTGTGCGTGCATCTCGCGATTGAAGACTGCCGAAAAGCTGGCTGATGACTAAACAGTGCTGTGTCTGCTGAACAGGGTGCATCGGATCGTTCAACTCGGGCAAAATTGGGAAAAAATTCTCCAGAACTCCTAAGATCTCACACTTGAGGGGCTCAGGCACGACTGTTGCGGGCCGTTTTAGCAGTGGCATCAACATGTCTGAAAGTAATGACGCCTGTTCCGGGTCATCCGTAACATATGAAGATATTCCGGCAAGAATTTTGATCGCCCTGACAATGGTTTCGTTCCGATGGATCTGAGATACACCAGCGGTATCCTGGAACTTGCGAGAAAGCACTGCATTCAGATTTCTGAGGAGAACTCGGATCTGCACTTGGAATATGCTAGTGCGTATGAAGCGGGCCGTTTGTACCACAGCATCGTCACCATCGACATCCATGATTTCCGCGGCTTGTTCGACAATGGAGAGAAGATTCTCACACATTGTAAATACCAAGCTCACAACCGGCTCCCGCACACCGTTTACCGACAAGATCGAGAAAACCTTAGCCATTAGTTCAGGAGCTTCTGGGCGGACGAGATAAGGAACATAACGCGCATAGCGAGTCCACACTTCCAGTAACAAAGTAAGGGAACTCGGACTCTGTGCACTTTCTGAATCTAACTTCGAGACACGGGAAGATGGGAGCAGAGTTTCGTACAACGCTGGAACATACGGAGCAAAGTCGAACCCGGTGAAGTCCAGCTCGAAGATCTGGGTGAGCCTGCGAATGCCAAGTTGTCGAATGCGGCGAAAGTGAACCAGTGATCCACCTTGCCGATTCGACGAAGTCTCCGCCACCTCTTCTTCTTCGTCGTGCTCATCAAGTTCAGTATCGTGCTCTTCGGCTTTCTCTCCTTCTCCATCAACATCATTGCTGTCAAGATCTATTAATTCACCACCAGCTGATGTTAGCTTCGCCAGCTGTAACCGCTTCTCAGAGCTAAAGATTTGATTCAACAAAATCTTCATAAACTGCGGTAGGTAGGGAAGCGCGAAGGTCTTCAACTGACACACCAAATCTTCCAATGTGTTCAAAAATCCCAGCTGCTGCGAGGTTGATGGCAGACTTGATTCATCTTCCTTAACATTAATAATGAAGGTCCCGGCAGCCGGCGCTGTTCCGTCACGTTGCTGAAGAAGCGTCTCGAACGGAGCAAGCATCAGGCCCACGAACTGATCACGCTCGGCATCACCTGCGCCTCTCAAGAACGCAAAAATAGCCTTTCTTCTCGCCTCGACACCTGTTCGTGCACCGGAGCGTCGACCGCGACGACTCACCATCTTGCCGTACAAGATTCTGGTAACCACATCCATCACAGCCGTCCACTCCTGCGGCTTCATCACTCTCCCGCGCAAATCATCCAAGTCCAAAGTTGAAAGTGCATCCCTGAACGTCGAATCATCTGCCAATGACTTGAGATGGTCCACAAAGTGAACAGGAATTAGCCCGTCTTTCCAGGATAGCAGCGCTGTTAGAGCCAAACGTTGGGTTTGTGTGTCCGGAGTGGCTACAAGGGATAAGAGACCGCGACGGATACCTGATTGGTGAGGAAGAGAAGCTGGCTTGTTCAGATTTGAAAGCGCCGTGAGGTATTCGTGGGTTGCTCTCCGTCGCGCAATGAAAGTGATCGTGGAGTTTGAGGATGTTTCCCCTTCATTCTCGTAATTGGGTCGTTCGAGGAGGGCAAGGAATGGAGGGATAATTTGTTGAGCTCTGGATTCAATCAGGTGGGGTGAAGAGCTAAGCGTGCGAATGAGAAGAACTTGAACGTTAGCTACATCAATTCGTTGCCGAGAAACATGAGTATCCTAACTTTGATGTTTAATATGGTGGTTCATGCGTAGTTTACATAAAATACCTGCAGGAACTTCTCCTCTGCCGACTTAAGTGGACTCCGGAGTCGTCTCGTAACTTTTTCGACAACCAATTCAAAAGCACTCACGCAACTATCCTTTGATTTGGTGTTCTTCATCAACTTCTGCTGTTTTTCATGTTTTTCAGGGCTGCTTTCTCTTTCGGCCGCCTCAACTTCAATGTTGTAATGCACCTGCGATGCAACTTTTGATTGAACACTTGCAAACGCATCGTAAAACACAGTCCACAGCATGTTCTCATATGTCCGCGAAAGGGAAGCGAGAGACTGAATTACCGGTGCCCAGATAGCATTGAAGTTCGCCCCAAGAAGTGCTGGAAAGGCTAGCATAAGCTCTTTTGTTCTGTACAATTTCTTTTTGCCTACAAATGAAGTATCGTGCAGAGAGGTCGACGAAAACTGAAGGAAGGCTTCGTGAGGCCACCAATGAGTCGATTTTGCGCAGAATAATCAATTTCTCGCGAATCGTCTGAGGGGAGAACTGAATCTGGTCAATCTCGAGGCAATGCGACAGCAGCTAGATGAAAAGAACGAAGTCAATACTACCGTCTCGAAGAAGCGCTCATATTATCAACGCACAGTGTTGGTTTGAGAGGTTGCTAACGGTTCTTGCTCAAAAAGCACCAAGATTCTCAACGAATTTGTTCGAATGGCTGGCTCGAAATCGCCCACATTATCGCGTAAGAGCTCAAGCATTCTTGAGAACCCATCTTTTGAGAATCGCGCACCTCTGGGTTCGCTGGGGCCATAAGAAGAGAGGGACAATAAGTAAACTCCGTCCTACTAGTTCTCCCAATCACCATTCTACCTGGAGAAACTGATCAGCGCTTCGAAGTATCCAGCAGCAACATCTAGCACCTTCGGATGTCTTCTCTCTGCATCGATGAGCTCCACAACACTTTCCCACAACGTTTCCAGACTGTTGTCACAGTCTAGTTTTGCGCGCTTTACTATCGCATCCAAGACGTGAGCAACCACGCATCCCCTCATGTAGCTCTCACGTCCGACCAGTTCAGCCTTTCGAATGCGTTTTATATGCATCGTAAATGTTCTGAAAAGAATATCTTGGGAATCGGATAAGTATCCCAGGCAATTGACAGTGGAGACGAAGATTGGAAGTGTTTCATCCGTGGGGAAGGCCGAGACGAATGTTTGAAGAGTACTTGTAATGGATTGTGGGAGAATCAACGCGGTCGAACTTTGGGATCGATGAGAACGAGGAAGCCGGAGGATATTGGAGTGAAAATCAGTGCCAAGTATGCTAGAGAGAAAATGGAGGCTGGATTCCGTGTGCGTGTCCCAGTGATCCGTGAGGAATCTCCAAAGATAAATTAGGGTCAGTCCCCCGCTAATTCCGGGGTTAGATCACTCACCTTGTCATATTCGAGAAAATAACTGAAGAAAATCCGTCCCAATTATGTTCACGTAGTATCTCACAGAACAGAAACACCACATCAATATCCTGAAAGAGACTAAGAAACAGAACTCAATTCAACGAAGCTCCAATCTTACATCGATTTTGAAAATCAGTGTCAGTAATTTCTCCCCAAGAACCGCACCTCCACTGCTTTGGAACGCCAAGAACATTGCCGCGCATGCTCTAACATACGAAATCCAAAGCGCTTGATCCACTGAATGTTGGTGAAAAGACTGTCCGATCGTTTCCAATGCTCCCACGACGGCCCTTTTGTCCGTGATGCGTGATCCCTTGCGCATCGACACCCAAATTTCAATGGCTCGCAGTAGGTGTTCAATTCGTGCGTTTGATTTCGAGGTCAAGACGACCAGCGTTTCAGAAAGAAGAGCATCCCAAGCTTCCTTCATGTGTTCGGCATCAGCATGGGTGCCGATGAGAACAAGAAGCTTGTGGAACATGGTAAATCGACGATCTGTGATAACTTGATCAATGAGGAAGCGAGTAAGGATCCCTCATTGAACAAACCAGAAGTTGAAGATTGGCTGGTGATCGCCCGGATAATGGCGAGTAGCATTGCGTTTGTTTTTGAATGGAGATGATTCTTGGTACTCTACGCAACTGATTAATGCGATTGGAACCAACAAGAATTGTAATCTCACCCTGATTGTCTCGGCAAATATTAGGGCCACTCCGTCGATTCTATTATCGGCAGCTTTATCTTCCATAGCCTCTTCATCCAACGATCGAATTATCATGTCGTAAATTTCACTTGAACCTGTTGATCCCAATTTGACTTTACGCAAAAGAAACGCGAAAGCTTCTGCAGAGAATAACCGAATAAACTGCTTCTTTTCGGATATCAGTGGAAGCAATAGTCTACAAACCAGTAATCATGTCAACTGCCACGCCGCAGAAGTTGCCCAAGCCCAACGAAAGCACTTGCCTGAATGTCGGCATAATATCCACAACCAGATTGCGTGACAACCATTTGAATAAATACGAAAGCGCATTGAATATGCACTGAAAATACAATAATCATGTCAATTTGGAGCAACAGGTGCAAAACAATTGACGTGCGTACCTCGACATCTTGAACGGATGCGCCAGGGAGCAACGAAGTAATGCAAATGTAGACCCGTGTAAAATACTCGTAAAACTCTTCTTGAAGGTCGTGCGCCAAACACGTTACCAAGCTGCAACGTAGAACGTGAGCGAATGACGATACTCCGCCACGTTGCCATCATTACTTACTCGAGAAGTGGTTCCCTCGCCAGCTGTTCTCCTTCATTCAATGTCCGAATAAGCGCCTCTACGATGCCAGCTTTATGGAACAGAATCAGGGGTAATGACTTTGCAAATGGGTTGACCTCTCGCACAAAGTTTTTGAAAGTGATTGTGCAGTTAAGGTCCCTCCATTTCACAAGAGCATTGTGGAAGTACGAATCTTCGTCCTCGTTGTCATCATGCTTTGAGATACGGATATGAACATTAATTTTGATGGACTGAACGCGATCCGCAAAGGAGCGAAACTATAAGACGGCGATTAATTTTCAGCATTCAGTAATTGTTTCACATCGACGGACTCTTCTCGCATACCCTGAACTTGTTCGCTCCTTCGGTGGTATTCAGTTCCTTTGCATCCATCCAAATATTTCTGACAGGGTTGTGGCTTGTACTCTAGAAGAAAAATGTCGTGGGACAGGTTGCTTAAAAAAGGAAAGATTTATCAAGCCAGAACAGTGTGGAGATTTAGAAAGGAGAATGGAAGCAAACGACACGCAAAACAAATCAAAATACCCCAGAAAGAAATCACTCAACCAATAGGTTGTAGGTTGAAACAGTAAGAATAACTTCGAAAGTGGTTCCATCCAGGATCGAACTGGAGACCTCCTGTGTGTTAGACAGGTGTGATAACCGACTACACCATGAAACCTTTACGGACTTTCCAGGCCAATTGTTCAGGTGTTGAGTGTGTTTTTGCATTAGATGCTACCCTTCAACGGGCTTCCCGCACTGCTCTGCCTTATTGTGTTACTTTCTTAGATGTTAAAGCAGCGTATGATACTGTGCATAGGCCTCTTTTGTGGGAACGTCTTCGTCAATTTCCCAGAATTCCAAACCGTTTGATCTCTGTTTTGATGAGTATGTTTGATCGTTGTTCTTCTCAGGTTGTTATAGAGAATCGTTCTTCTGATTTGTTTTCGCTTCCACGAGGTCTTTTTCAAGGTTCTGTTTTGTCTCCGTTCTTGTACTCAGTTTTCATCAATCCTTTAGCACAGCTCCTTCGTCGTGAATCTTCTCATCTTGCTAGGTTTTCTTATAACACTCCTGTTTTCAATTCGTTGTTTTTTGCTGATGACATAGCTTTGTTTTCTGCCACCCCTGAGCAGGCCCAACGTGCATTGAAAATTTGTGAAGATTTTGCTTTAGCTTCTCATTTTGTGTTTTCACCTTCAAAGTGTGCTGTGTTATCTTCTCAATGGTTACCCACCCCCTTGAAGCTTCATGGCTCTGCCCTCCCTGTAGAGGTTTCATTTAGATACCTTGGTCACTATTTTACTATTGAAGGGTTTGATCTTGCTGCAACTATTGATCATCGCTTAGAGAAAGCTCGTGCCTCATTGTATCTTTTTGCACCATATGTCTCGTACTTTGGTGGGTCTGCTCCTCGTGTTGCCAGGTTGTTGTTTTTGTCTTTTATTAGACCTTCACTTGAGTTTGGTTTAGCACTTATTCGGCCTTCCACTGCTCAGCTTCAGGTACTCGAGCGTTTTTGTTATCATGCACTGTGTCGTCTGTTTTCGATAGCCCATACCACTTCGTGTGTTGGTTTGTTGCTGTTAGCGCAAATTCCTACTTTTGAGTTCAGGCTGAAGTACCTTCAGGCACGTATGTTTGCTCGCTGGTCTAGTGATTCCAGCCCTCTGTTACCAGCTGCTGTGTTGCAATTCTATCGGTCATCTCCAGTCGGTTATGGTTCATCTCCTTATTTTTCCGCTTGTCACAATGATCTCATTGTTCCTATGCCTGTTGTGCTCCCACTTCATCCGTTGATGTTGCATTTTCAGTCTTTAGCTGTTGCGCATAATGGCCCAATTGCAGTTTCGTTTGCCCCTGTCCGCAATTTGAAACTTCGCCACCCTTTGTTGCTACCCCCACACCAACATCTCCCAACAGTATGTCTTCGTTTGTTCCTGCTATATCGGCTTGGCCGCCTGTTTCCAAACCCCCGACCTTATTGTAGGAACTGTCATGATGCCCCTGAAGTGTCGCGTGCCCATGTCTCTGTGTGTCTACATTTGCGTGCTAGTTTGTCTGCTAGTTTTGATTTAGGCCCGCCTGACGATCCCCGCCTACCTCTTGACATTGCAATTGATATGCTTTCACCACGGCCTTTTTATCCTTCCCCTGCTTTTTCCCAGTGGGTTCTTGTTCTTCGTGCACTTAACCGCATTTGGTCAAACTGTCTTGGTTATGAGTTAGTTTTGTCTCCAGCTCCTGATTGTATCTTGTCTGCTTTTGTTGATTTGGATATGCCTTAGTGTTTTGAAACATTTTACTTTTCCTACAGCTCGCACGGCTCCCCATGTGCTGCCAATTTACGTGTATTTTTACACTTGTATTTGGATTTTGCACCAGCGGGTGATATGTATTGGTTGGACAATAAATACATATTATGAAGTTCAAAAAAAAAAAAAAAACCTCATAGTGGCTCAGTCGGTACGAATGCGACTTTTCGAAGCTAAACTCCGCGGTTCGAATCCTATAGGGGACTGGATTCGAATTTCCTACGAAATATATCTCTCGCAATATCGTGTCACGTGCATGTACCGCGCCACACCTCCTTCGATTCGCCCTTGCCTTCGCTCCTCTTTCCTACGGCTCGCACGGCTCCCCAAGTACTGAAGATTCCAAATCTTGGTTGAAGTACACGTGGGTGACATGTACTGATCAAGCATTGTCAATACATGTTATAACATTCAAAAAAAAAAAAAAAAAAAGTTCTGCGGTTTTTCAACGTTGTGCATCTTATGTGTCATGATCATTTGCACCTCACCTCCGGTTATCCATCGCAACTGTGAGCCTTGTACCCCAGCTGCCCTTCTTTTCACCTCTGCTCCTCTCTCCCTTAGCTCTCCATTGACCCTCTCACCTGCTTCTCTTCTGAGCAGTCTGCTGACTAGCAGGGGCTACTCCTCTGCTCATCCCTTATCTCTCTCACTTGCCTCTGCTCTGCCTTCTGACTTTGCAAGTTCCCTGACCTTCCTAAAGTGCTCTGCACTTCTATTGCGCTCCCTTTCTGCTCTCTCCCCTGCTACCCTCAACCCTGATCTGCTTCCAACTCTCCCTGCTTCTCCTCCACATTAAGGTTCGGCGGGTCCGGGTCGGGTCCGGGTTTCAGTGGCGACCCGCACCAAACCCTTTGGGTCGGGTCGTGTTTGTCTGGGGACCCGCCGGGTCACTGACGGGTACAAAGGGAATACCCGGACCCGAAGTGGTTGAAACCCGTACCTGACCCTGACCCGCTGGGTTTTTGCTGCCCAGGAGAGGATTGATTGAATTTTGAGTTAGACCACGGATATTTACATGAACACTTTGTGTCTGTGTTGACAGTGTGTATTTTAGAAACACTATCGTAAAAAGAAACAAAACTCCACTGAGCAATCACAAGTTGATAGGTGGAACAGCCCAAATCAGCTTCTGTATCTGGTTCATATCGTCAGAGTCCCATCCACCACTGGTTACGTCCTTCGCCAACCCAGTCCTGATGAACCGATCAATGTCGTCATTTGAAAGCATGAAATCCTTGGCTAAACCTGTCTTCCAAGGTTTCCAATCCACCTCAGGGAGCGTTATGGACGAAAGATGCCCGATGTATGCCGTCCAGAACCTTAGCCACTCAGAAGGATATGCATCCACTAATGCCCTGAACATGCGATAGATAGTGGCAGACGTACTTAGCGAATTATTGTGCCGTATCCAGTTTCCGAGCAAAATGTGCACCCTAAGAAGAGTAAGGCTGCTCCGAGAACTGCTACTTGAAGTTGATATTCGGCTTGAGCGGTCGTCTGATTCAACAAATATGGGCCATAAAAACTCATTTCGGGAGAGGACTTCGTAGTTAACGCTAACTTACTTGATTGATGGTGGTAGAGACGGCAATTTAAGGTCATAAATAATCTCATTGATCTTATGCATCTGGAAGCAGATACCCTAGATGACCTCTTTCACCAAAAGGATAGCTGTACGACGGTGCTGCTGCAGGCTAAGCAATGTAAGGGAACTGGTTGGAGAACTGGTTTGATGTACCTTCGGAATTCTACCAATCCCCTTGATAGCTGACGATATGCTTATTGGGCCGCCCGTTGATGTTGGCGCCGCAGGTGCTGCAGCTTTTGAATGACCAGCCTGTCGTTTCAGAGCAGCAAGCTCTCCCTCCAGGGCGGTCACACGTGATTTCCATTGTGAAATCTCCTGGGAAGTCGCCTGCTTCTCCCTTTCCATTGCAGCGGTGATCTCCCTAAATCTTGCTAGCTCTTCGTGCTTGCCGTGCTGAATCAATGCACCCGCCCTGCCCAATTCATCAATGAGAGCCTTCTCTCGTACTTCTGCTGCGATGCGGGTCCTTCTCTCGTTCATTGCAGTCTCTTCAAGATCTTTTGTCATGTTCAACAGTCGTTCTGACTGTTTGAGGACCTGTTTTGTCCTTTCACTGTCCTCATCTGCTCGATTGATGGTCACTTGGAACTCGTCAACCTTTGCAGTGACAGGCATTCCTCTGTAAATGCCGTACTTGTGTCCCTGCCTCCTGTAAAAGTCCAGAAATGTTGTTTCCTTCTGAAAGGAAGAGCTTTTCATGCACTCCATACGATAGGCGTTTGCTGCTGTTATGAACCCCGTGTTAAAAACCAAGGGCTTCTCCTGGCAGCGGTAGGGCGTGTTTAGCTGTACTTTAGCTAGCACAACAGCTCCAGGTTCCGTCTCTTGGCCCAGTACCTATTCTCCCAGGTGTGTATATGCCTAATACTCCGACAGGCTGTACACTACACCCAAGCTGGTCAGGCAACCAGGGAATGCTGTGGTCAAAGACATTGGTCACATCAACTCCTATATTCAAGTGAACAGGGACGACCAAATATTCGAACAATCCATATCGGCAATGGAAAGCAGTTTTCCACTCTTCACTAACACGAATTTGAAGCAGATGATAAGCATTCGGTAAGTCTAATTGTGTGAACATCTTTGCGTAACGTTGTTGATTGACCATGTCACCAAAGAGAGGGATCGGGTAACGATTTCGAATTGTGATATCATTCACTTTTCGATAGTCGACAGCCCCCACTAACCTCGACTCGAACGAAACAATGATTAGAATCCATTCATTCATTGATGTCATCTTCTATTCAATCAGAAGCCTCATTCAAATCTCGTACACACTCACGTTCACACAATTTTTGCAAGTTGTGGGTGCAAACATTTGTTGGCCCAAACATAATGGACACATTGTTCACAAATGTGCCTGATACTTGTCAAATGAAATACGAAAAATCTGTGAAGAAGAAGGTTTAGGTGGTGCACTAAAGTGCATTGTCAAGTGAAAGCAGATACCTGATACCAAAGTTGAAGAACAAAAAAGAATATGGGTGATATATTGAGTTCAAACAACGACGTAAAACTGCAAAGACTACCACTACACATCGTCCGCAAACCGTGTACTCTTGAGAATAGCCGCCTTTGGTTCTTCATCTTTGGGAGCAGCTTCACCTCCACTTGCCCCACCCGACCGAGCATTCTTTTGGCTCCTCTCAGGTGGCTCTGCCAGGTACCCTCCCGACCCTGATGCATTCTTAGCACCAGCCAGTGTCTCGCTGCTATTCTGTACAGCAGCAAACTCGGTCGACCCAAGAAGTCCGTCATTCTTAAGCTTCATGTCAAATGCTGAATATGGCAGTGCAGAGTTTGTTTTGCCCTGCCGCCGCTCTTTGAGCTTGCAGTATCTTTCGTTGGACTCGGGTTGTCTTTCGTTTGGCTGTTCGACGTGCCAGACGAAGCAGGAGAGTTGGTGTCGTTGGGATGCTTTTGGACGTACACCGATTTCAGTTTTGGCGCAAAAATGACGATGACTGTTACGAAGTAGGACAAAAACACTTCAATGTTTGATCTAGAGAACATAATCATGTTGGATTAAACATAAATGGTTTTTGCTTTGGACCACTTACCACCCAATGAGCTGGATTACTAAGTTTTGTTGAGCACTGCTCATGGATTGAAGCAAAGTATTGAAGATCTTGAGGAAGCACGCATTATACGTCGCTATGGCAACAAGCTGGCTCTCGTTAAAGTCGTCTGGAATCGTCCGGGTTTTGTACGCCAGAAGCGCGCATCCAAACAAAAAGAGAAACTCGAGAGCAGCGATCATAAATGCCCAGACGGAAGTTGTGCAAGTCGCAAAGACACGGTCACCGTCTACAATGATTTTGGTGGAGGTAGGATACTCGATCGCAGTCCATGCGGAAAGATAACAAACAAGAGTTAAAGAATGACCTCTGTCTTCCAGTTTAGATTGCGGTGATACCAAGGCAATATACCGCCGCGTTTGTTGTTAAAGATGTAGAATATCCGAAGATTCTTCGAAAGCACCGTTCCATAGACCTGGACAAAGCAGAATTGAGCACAGCGAGTGGCAAAGGTAGAGTGTCAATGGCGGAACGTGAGTACAACGTACCAACCAATACGCAACGTGATAGCTCCAGTTGTTGAGCTGGCACGCAACTCTTGCAGACACCCATGGAGCAAGCAAGGGACCCACAAATCCTGCTGATGCTCCTACAACAATCGTAGCGACTGCATCGACCCCGCTTTTCTTAAATATGGCTCTTTGGCTGTGAGCGTGCAAGGAGTAAGTGCAGAGTCCAAGAACAGCGAGTGCACGCAGGGAAATCCCGAAAAGAATCAACTGTCCAAACATGGCTGGGTTGGACCATATGAGCATGTTGTCGAATGAAACGGCGAGATAAAACGCCGAAGAATCGCATTGGTCGATGCGGTAGATATTTTTAGTGTGAAGGGCTTCAGCGCTGGATCGGACGCTGCAGGGAGATAACGTGACGCATCCACGGGTACTGGTGGAATCTCGATCGTAAAGGAAGTTGTGCCCGGAAGCGGAGGCCGAGAGTCGATGAACAAGTTGGGATCCTCGTACGAGAAAGTGGTGTTGGAGTCTTTGGGAACGAGCTTGCCCGTCGCATTCGAGATGAGGATCGCAGTTATGGTGTCGTCTCCCTCCAGCGTCAAGGGAGCACTCACTACCACCCGGATGACTTTGGCGTGCCCCGGTGATGAAAATGTGTATACGAAAGGGACGATACCACATCGAATCATGTAGTCTTGTTTCATATCGGATGTAATCGGAAGTGGGCTAGAAGTGCTGCAGTCATCACCGGCATAACCTGGCCAGCATCGACATGTGAGGGTGTCGTGGTCGCAATCACCATGCTGGCAAGCACTTGGGCATTGACCGTCGTTTGGAGCAACGACCGTTCCAGTCGAAAATATGGGCTCGAATTTCTTTGTGAATCCCGAACCCGGTTCCCATCCTCCAAACGTTACAATCTTTCCATTCTTCATTTCGAGACGATGCGTCAGATACAGATTGGTGCTCAGATCTGCGCATTTTTATTTTTTTTTTTGGCTTACCGGCAATAGGTTCCACAAATCCAGTCCGATCGACACCACTCGCTCACCGGTTGTTGGGGCGAACGCAACCTTCCCTGACACTCCGTCGAACTTTTGTGCAAGCATCGCGCTTCCGTTTCTCCGCGCTTCCGTTTCTCTGCGCACCAAGGGACTTTTCCTTAGCCAACCCATACGCCAGCGTGATTACTGCGTCGTATGCTTGCAACCGGACATCCACCACTGGAGCACGTCCCCGCTGTGTCGGTTCGCTCGCGAGATTCATGCACGAGCGGTCCACCGCAGCGGCAAGCCCGCTTGTTTTCCACCACTCGAGGACCTCCACCTTTCCCGCCATGCTGGCGGGGTCCATTGCATTATGAGTCCATTTCAACATGAGTCCGCTGGACACCACCACTCCAGCACATCGACGTGTCCGTGTTCGCTAGCTCCGTCCATACAGTGATGGTTCCAGCGCAACTCGAGCCCGCTGGACTTCCACCACTCGAGCATGTCTACTCTCCCGCTCACGCTCGCGAGAGTAATCGCTTCTCGCTTCAATACCGTGGGAGATCATTGTGATGGCCAGCAAAAGACACCCTTTCTAGACACCCTATGCCAGAATGAATAAAAAACAAGCGCAGCGAAGCCATTGCGAGTATATCGTGTGACTATGCGACGATTCCATGCGAGATGCTTGATAACATCCTAGTGCTGCTGACAGCAGCAGCGGATTGGATGGGCGAGTCAGTTCACTTCGGCGAAGGTTACAGGGGCCGGAGGCGCCAGATCAGCCAATTTTGATCGTACTGAAGCGCATTGCATTATTAGCATCCTTATTAGAATGTCCATTTTCATCATCAAAATATAGATTAAATTAAGTTTGTAGGTACCACCAGAAATTTTGCATTTTGTATAATACTTCATACAACCCACCGAAACATGCCCGACAATCAACAACAAGGCGACATCGAACCACTACTGAGACAGAGCACAGATTTGAATGCCCGGGAAAATCTCGGTATGTGTGGATTGTATGTACTCTCACCTCGTCTGACCTCTTCGCCAGTTGTAGAACCGAATGATGGGCCTGCTCAAGGTCCCGTATCGCTCCTGTTTTCGACACACGTTCGCCTCACAGCACTGATTTGGGCATTCAGTCCGCTTCTCTTTGCAATCTTACTCAAGTTCACCTTTAACCATGACGTTAGCGCTGCCACCATCCCAACCAGCATCGCCGTCTCCTCCTTTTGGTTTTGGATCATTGGCCTTGTTCTAGTTCTTCCTTTCATCTATCGGGTTGCAGAATCGACAACAGCCGACCCAGCTCCATCTCTTCGCAAAGCGCGGATCCTCGCTGGCCTTCCTTGGCTAGGTCTACTTGGTGTGATCGCCGCTTCCATCTGGTTGGCTCTTCAGCCAAACTTTAACATCTTCGATCCTGCTTCGGGTCTCGCTGAGTTAATCACGTTCCCCATTGTGTTCTTATTGTCGCTCGCAACGATCTCCTCCATTATTTTCGGTTCCTTCTCCTCTCCCGCCTTCACACTATCTGCCCTCATCGCCGCCTTCTACAACGGCACTTCACCGGACTCCTCCACCCACAGCTCTCCCAAGGGCCTTGGTGCTACCCTGACCGCCTTCACCTACTTTGGTTTCTTCCTGCTTCTCACTCTTCCTGTTGCGACCATCGTGCTCCTCCTGCGTGACGACATTAGTCAACCTCAGCACGTCGAATGTGCAATTTGGGAGTCCTGGGTCTTTCTCACTTATTCACTCCTCGCATCCTCGATTCTCCTTGGCCACGCTAAATCTGTCCGGGTGTTTCGATACCTTGCTCTCTACCCTTGGATCGGCGCCGTCACCGTTGGCTTCTTCGTCTACCTCATCGTACGAATCTTCAACAGCTTTTCAACGGCGCCATTCGAATACTGTTCAACCTTTTTCAGCCTCAGCTTCTTCAAGTATCCTGTTCCTCTCCTCGCCCTCTTCATCGTTGGCCCCTTTCAGCAGTTCTGCCGCACCATCAACACGGAGGTCGAGGCAGCTAAGGAAGCTGCTGGTTCTGTTTCTGCCTTCGTGGCTTCAAAAATCACGCTATCCCTCCGCCAAGCTTTGACCTGGCCAATTGACTTGCTAGCCTGGGCCTTTCTGATCATCACTCCGTTTGGTGGATACATTATAGGTGTCTGGAATGCTGGGATGGAACTCGCTTCCCCATACGACTGCGTCATGTTCGGTGCTTTCAGTCTCGACGCCCTTCTCGTGTTCCTCACTCCACTGTACATCCGTCGCTCATCCACGACTTACGGAACCTTGCTGGCGCTACTGCTCTTCCCTTGGGTTCTCTTTGTTTTTCGCTGGGTCTTGGGAGCTGTTGCTCCCCACAGAACGGACAACAACTATGAATCATGTGTCACGGGCTGGTCGGTGTTTTCGGTCATCTGCGGGATCGTGTGGATCATTGAACTGGTTCAAACGTTGAGGCGTTGAGTTGAGAGTGCTCCAGCTGAAGTTATGTTTCAATGTTCCATCGGAGGTTCTTGCAAACAAAACTTTTTCACAGCAAGTGGCCTCTTAACCTGAAATTGTTTCCGTTCACACAATGGACACCATATGTATTTGCAACTTGATTAAACGTACCTATCCAAGGTCGTGTGTGGCGAACAACATAAAATTGTATCGCTGCAATCAAGTCCGTGAGCAGAGGCTTTGTCGTCTTCTACAAAATTGTTTTCTTATTGACTTTGTATAAGTGGTTGTGGCTCCCCGATCTATTTTTTTATCTTCCACCTTCTCCCTCTCTTTCCAACATTGTTACACCATTCGGGGCTTAATTTTGCGTCTGTCTCAGCTCAGTAGGTTCTTTTCTTCTTCAAGATGCAAAGGCATCCTGAGGATATTCCAGCGAACGATCCAACATCAGCCAAACCAATGCGCCGATGACAAACCAATCCACACATTTCATAGACTTTCGGTTTGTCTTCCACCATTCAAGCACCGCACCATTGCGTTTGTAGCTAGGAATGATGATCGAGTTCGCAGTCCATCGCATACCTCTCCGTGACTATTGCTGCTCGCGGAATCGAGTGCTTCATATGTGTATGTGAGTGGAATATCACTTTCTGTCCACCAATTTCGGTGATTCGTTCTTCCAGACCATTTTCGCTCGAGGCAACTTGTTTTCCACCAGTGCAGCACTTCGCAGTGACCGTTTGCGCTTGCCAGACTCATGGCACGGTGGCTCCACTTCATCTCCAGCCCGCTTGATTTCCACCAATAAGCACGTTCACTCTTCCAGCCATGCTGGCGTGATCCATAGAATCCTGGCTCCATTTCAACTCCAGCTAGCTGTCAGAGTTAAGTCGGTCGATCAACCCTTGAAGAACAAATCTTGGGGCGCATTCATCACGATTTGTTTGACAGTTGCTGATGAAGTCCTCCGAGTCGTAGCTGTGGCCGCTTGCTTTGAATTTTCGATACCAAAGTCGTATGTCTGAAGCAGGACAGAGTCCGTCGATCAGCAAATAGTCAGCATCCCCTTTAGTACCACGTCGCGCCGGTTTCTTTGAAGGAACTGTCGATTTGACATCAAGGCATACTTCTGCTTCTTCCACTTCAGAACCCGATCCCAGAGATGTTTCAGGTGCAGTCACCGGTTCTGCACTTGATTCTCTTTCAGATGATGGTTTGGATTGTTTCAAAGCTCGCTTCTTTGTAGTTCAAGGCATGGTGTTGGTAATGTTTGTCGTGGGAAGATACTGGCCCAACGCTCTTAGCCGAATGTTACAGGAATGTATGCTATTATACTTCCCTGACACTATAGTTTTCTACCCGATCTGAAAATAGTAATAAGCTAGGGAAGAAACTGTCTACCCAGACAGACACACTCAGTCTCCCAGATTCTGTCCACCTGGACACTTTCTCAACTTATTAATGGTAATTCAGTAATTTCTATCAGGTATAGCTAATTCTCTGCAAATACGCTTACCTGACGTTGCCATTGATATGCTTTCACCACAGCCCATTGGGTTCTTGTTCTTTGTGCACTTAACTGCATTTGGTCAAACTGCCTTGGTTATGAGCTAGTTTTTTCTCCCACTCCTAATTCTATTCTGTCTGCTTTTGTTGATTTGGATTTGCCTGTATGGCCATTCATCGGGACGTGACTCTGCTTCCTCAATGGACTGAGGGATTTTACGAAGGTTTTCAATTGGAATTGGAACTTTGGTATAGATGATTCTGCCTTCATCGACAAGTCAAGTGTCAGATATTGTCAAGAAATCTTAACTTTCCTACAGCTTGCACGGATCCCCATGTGCTGCCAATTTACATGTATTTGTATTTGGATTTTGCACCATCAGAAGTTCCATAGTCGCAGAGCAGTCCCTGAATGAGCCTGCGATGTGCGCGGCAGATCGCTGAAGCTCTGCAGCCGGCATAGGATTCCAAATTGAGAAAACAGCGAGTGAGGTTCAGGCTGTTTGCAGCCTCAACCATCATCCTGGAATGCATGGTGCTCAGCCAAAGCAACAATGCGCGAACATTTGTTGCCACACCCTCACTTCCTCGCAATTGTCCATCGAATTTTTGTTAGCAATTCCCGGTCACGTGGGGTGCAAGGCTAAAACCAACTGCGAGGGTCCACAGAACGAACTATCACTGGCTATGGGGACGAACAAGCCGACGGCAAGGGTGTCGCTGCTGGGGGCTATCCCGAACGACGCAGGAGTATCGCTGCTGGATGTAGCAAACTTTTTGGACTTCGCAGAGGTATGTGATAAAGAAAGGGTCCACTTGCGATAATTGTGTCTCATGTATGTTTCAAGACGGGAACAGGGGACATTGCGCTTAAAGGGACCATCCAGAGATCGAATAATACCTTAGAATCACATGCTCAACAGAATCTACCGAATGCTGGCTACTATCATCAAGGAAAGCCTGGTGATGAGATGTTTCGGAGGAACGGGCCGGACGGGCAGCTCATGTTGAATCCCGATACTCTTTTTGTTACTGGAGTTGGGGAGCTGACATTAGGCACGGGGACGCTTGAACGACGCATCAAAACTCAGGACAGGTCCACAGCCAATGCCTCACCTTCTCGCTCCGAAAAGTCAACTTCCAGCACATCATCATCCGCAAATCAACAGGTATACAACAAAGGCCAGGTCTGGCAACGGCCCTCGCCTTCCTCTATTTCCCAACCAGTCGAAACACTCCCTGTGTTCTCTCGGAAACAAAGTATCGAAGCCAGTTCGAAGGAACAGTATCTGCTCCAACGCAACGCAAAAGCCGAGCAGCCCCCTCCGCTTCCAACCACCACACATGGTGCGCACAGACAATCGTCGCAATCGCAGGGTTTCATGAGTCCGCAAACGGCACCGTATGGAATCGGAACCAGCCCCCAGTATGGTCAGACCACTCCGATGAGTTTAGGAGGAAAGGAACGTATTCGTAGTGTTCAGGACTACAATCATTCGCCTATCAATAACCACTCGATTCCCGCAATGCCATTTCAAGGCTCTTATCAACCTTCCTTGCGTGATTCCACTCCCTCTGCGTCTCCGCGAACGTCTACCGTCAGTGCGGGAATGAGTCCTTACCTTTTCTCTTTAACACCGTCGCAAGGGAGCCCGGCAATGCGTCATTCGAACAATTATCAACAAAGTCCAGCTTACTTTTCTCCCGGCACAGAGGTGCAGTGGACTGGCACTCACGCGCCATCCCCGCGCATGTCGCAATCGAATGTAGGTGCTGTAGCTACCCCGCCTCAGACACCATCGTTCCGCGCAATGAGTGTGGATCCTCTCTCGCAACCAAGCACACCGACAACACCAAAATACTCCGAGGCGCAAGTCACATCCGCATTCCAGCACCAGCAGCTACAACAGCAGCTGCAGCAGCAGGCATACGATCCGTACAGCACAACCGTCAATCCACCAACACCGCCGCAAATGAAAACCCAAATTCCGCCGTCGCGGCGTTCAGAATCCGCCGCGCACTCTCCGTACACCACCAACGCGCCCATGCCGTTCCCGAACCAAAATAGTCCCAACACCGGACTCATGAACAAAATCTTTACAAAGACGGCAGGTGTCGTAGGTGGAGTCGTGAACAGCGGTCGTCGGAAATCGAATGCTGCATCGTCTCTCGCGCACTTCAACCCAGACAACAACAACCCGGGAAGTGCGTTCTCCAGGGCGTCATCAAAGAATGCGGATCGGCAGGACAAGTTTGAAGAGTTGCTAAAGAAAAAGGACGCGGAGACTGTGAAGTTGTCGCTTACTCCGTCATTTTTGGGTGCACCGGGTGGAAGCGCGACGGTAAGTGCGACGGGAAATGTTGTGGGAGGGTACGGAGACGAACCTGAGCAGTCACAGCTGCAGCAGCAGCGCGGCGGGTGGAAACAGCAGCCACTACAGCAAGATGATCACAGCACCTCCTCTTCGTTCGGTGCGAAGTTGACCCGTAGTTTATCGAGCAAATCTCTGAAGAGTTACTCGAGGAAGGGAAGGTCTGATTAAAGAAACTGCGTGTGTAAGTTGCAAATGGCCCTGATAAGTTTTAGATTTATTTTCTGTCTTTCTGCGCAGAGCACTTTGGTTATTTTCCTTTCGTTGTTGCATCTGCATGTTTGGGTTTGTGTGTTTTGTTCCTGGTATCGTTTAACCATGGCCTCGAGTTGAACCCGTGCTGCGTTGGATTATTTAGATGTCTTAGCGGTTAAGTCATTCCAGTCTGTCATTTTCTAGCGGTCGCTAAAGTTTTGATTTGAAGAACTATCTCCTTGATTTGGCTGCACTCAAAAGTGCCAATAAATATGCAATAATCTCTTAGCTTTCAATGGAGAGTGGAGACCGACGGCCATGGACTGCCTAAAGTGACATTTTTGCTTAAATTTAAGCAATATGGTGGAAAAGTGACAGGCTTCCTCTCTTTCCTTTTTGCGCCCAGTTCTGATCCTTTGAAGTCCATTTGGAAGAGTCAAAGAACCCAACCATAATTAGCCTCGTTTGATTATGACAAGCTTAAAAGACGGTTTTTGCTACCAACATTTGAGATATCAATCTGTAAATCTCAACTAGTAGACTTGTAAGGTCCCGAAATAAAGCAGCAGATGCAGTCAAAAAACTGTCTCCTACCAGCTGGAGACTTAGCAGTGCAATTATGAATGCAACTGAATCAACATAGGAAAGCTCAGAAACAAATCGAAACTGTTATGATTGATAAACGATAACAAAGATGAATGATACATATTCGCATACTTTTCACTTCATCGTCACAAGTTCTTCTGCCGCAGTTGGGTGAATGGCAACCGTGTTGTCAAAATCGGCCTTTGTGGCACCTGATAGAACCAATAAGTACCAATATCTCCCAGATGGATTTCCTGCTTACCCATCTTAACCGCAACCGCGAACCCTTGCAGAATCTCGTCGGATCCCTTTCCGGCGATATGCAGACCAACGATCTTGTTGTTCTCTCCCGTGCAAACAAGCTTGTAGTAAGTAGGAGGCTTGTGTTCTACGGGAATGGCAAATAAAAACTGGATCACCCGGCGTCGTTGCGAAACTTACCCAAAAAGGCATAGTACATGTTCGTGAACTTGCTGGTCCAGACTTTGACGTTCTCAGTGCCGAACTTCTCCCGCGCTTCCTCCTCCGTGAGACCCACACTCCCGCAAGTAGGGTGGGAGAAAATCACTGAAGGGATGTTCGTGTAGTCGAGCTTGGATTCTGGCTTTCCACCGAACAAGCGGTCTGACAAGCGACGCCCAGCAGCAATAGCAACTGAAAAAGAATAAGTTTAACAAGAAGTTATTCGAGTTATATGAATCCATTTTACCGGGGGTCAGCAATGCAACACCGCAAACGTCCCCGAGGGCGTGGACGTTCTCGACGTTGGTGTTCTGCCACTCGTCCACAGCAATGAACCCATCCTTCTTCAAAGCAACACCAGACGCCTTCAGGTTCAATGGCTCAGTGTTTGCGACTCTGCCGACAGCCCAAATCAACTCTTGGAATCCCTCCTGAACTTCCTCGGACTTTGTGTCTGAGCGCTCGCTCGTGATTCGAAGGTTCTTGTTCGAGAGCAGGTGTCCAGCGCCGTTCTCGTGTCCATAGTGCGAACCGGCAATCGGGGCTGAGGTGGTGCTGAGGTTTTCGACCTTTGTGATTCCGGAGCACTTGACGATCTTAACTCCGATGCGCTCGTATTCTTTCATTACAGTTTCGCGGATGACGCTGTCGAAAGCGCGGAGGAAGTCGACGTGGCGGATGTAGA
Source organism: Cladochytrium replicatum (assembly GCA_025526935.1). Taxonomy (NCBI): domain Eukaryota; kingdom Fungi; phylum Chytridiomycota; class Chytridiomycetes; order Cladochytriales; family Cladochytriaceae; genus Cladochytrium; species Cladochytrium replicatum. Next base: position 96,404 of record JAHLKD010000107.1, read on the forward strand.
GGGTGACATCGGCGCCGAGGACGCGGAGGATGCCCGCGAGTTCGATGGCGATGTATCCCGCACCTGCAACCGCAACCTTCTTCGGCAACGCGGTGAGTTCAAAGAATCCGTCGGAGGTCATTCCGAACTCGCGCGCTCCGGGACGGTCAGGTATCCACGCGCGAGATCCCGTGGCGATAAGGACGTGTTTTCCCTTGTACTGCTTTCCCTCGACTTCAACAGTGTGCGTATCAACGAACTTTGCGGTTCCCCAGATCCTTTCCACGTTCTCTTTGGTCAAGTTGCCCTCATAGATACCGTTCAGACGCTTAATGTACGCGTCTCGTTTATCTTTGATCTTGTCCCATGCAAACTGGCCTTTTATCTCAACATCAAAGCCGTATCCCTTCGCTTCGTGAAGCGTCTCAGCAATAGAAGCTGCGGGATTATTGTTTAACGATGCGCACTCCTCGAAATCTCAAAACTCATACCTGCATTCCACATCAATTTCTTCGGAACGCAGCCTCTGTTAACACATGTTCCACCCCAGCGATCTACCGAACCAAAGAAACTGTAAATGCAATGTGGAGACTAAATGGTTGCAAACACGAACCATTCTCGATAATCGCGACTTTTGCGCCATACGAGGCGGCACGCCTGGCCGACGCAACACCACCACTTCCAGCACCGATGACGAGGTAGTCGTAGACAGCAGCGATCGGCATTTTTTTAGACATAAAGAAAGCCGGGAATTCGCCAGTTAAAGTGAGACAGGTTGGAGTGGCTTGAGAGAGTTCGTTTCAAAATTTGTGGAGACAAAATTACAATAAATCTGCTCGAACGAAGGGCAATGATCAAGGAGAGTGGAACTTCATTGCTTCTCATCTTGAACTTTACAGAGGAACTCGTGCGTTGACCATCCGGATCAAAAGATTAAGACAACCTCAATCTATGCAGTGTTGAAAGAATAGAGCATTCATAAAATGTCCGCTTACACACTGTGAATACTTGGAATTCACTTCGGAGCTTTGCATAGGTATGCGGTGGTGATCGACAGCGAGTTCACTGTGAACAATTTACAGCAACACAGCAAATTTTCTTCTCAGCAAAAAAGGTCGGGAATCCCACTTCGAGCATTTAGTAACAATAATTTGGTGGTTGGAACCGAGTGCGATCGTTATAATTCATCTTGAGCTCACTATATTGCTGGAATTTTGTTCCAGAATCAATTATTAAGAGGGCACATCATTTGGAAAGCTAAACCTCAGTAGACCGGAAAGTTATCTATTTCAACGATAGACGATCAAAAACTAAAGCTGGTTTGGATGAAATTAGGTATGCCGTTGGCGATATATTTGTGGAACTTCGTGGTTGGGTAGAGACCGTCCCAGATGACTCATGCAGCAATAACCCACGTCGATCAAGTTTGGACTACATGTGGAGCCCACGAAGGGGGGAGATAGTTGCTTCGTATTTTGCAATCTTAACCAAGGGAAATTAGCCTTGAACTGAGTTATCAACTCATCGATGGTGGAGTGTGGAGAGCGTAGTAGGGCTCGCCTTTGGCTCGTCCAAATCCTTTGAGAGAACAATTGGCATGATCTGGACTGCACCGAACGGGACAATGTTCAACCACTCTCCGTTGGACCATTGAATAGTTTGAGCGGTTCCTCCCACGATTGAGAAGTCCGGTGTCGAAGAAATCATTTGCACTGACGAAAATGGTGTAAAGACCGTTCCATTTGAACCAGTCTGGCTCTTGAGGTAGGTCGTGATCTGTGTATCAACACTTCTGAGCAGCACCGCCTTTGTGGAGAGGCTGAAGAAACAATATCTGTCAGACTAAGTGACATGGTTGTTGCAATGAACAAACCTCGCCGAGCTTGCCACCAACCAAACCCTGAAGCACGTCGTCCGACGTGATAGCCCCACCTGCGGCGTAAATTTCAAAGGTGAGGCTCTTGGCGTCAATTTAATACTCGAGCCAGAACCGGGCTGTTGCTAAATGGAATGGCGATGGCAGCCGAAGCTATAGCAAGGAAAGTTGCGATAATGGAGAAGTGCGTTGAGTGAATTTGAGCGTTTGATATGAACGCAGATCGTCATCTTTTTATATGCCTGCGGTGTCCCATATACCAAAGGTTGCGTACAAACAATTGCAACATGATTTGATTTTAAATTTAAGTTCCTATTCTCAGGTTGGCAACAAGACAAAAGGTTCAAAGATCGGAAAATATGATTGGCATCAGAAGGCATACCGGCGGTCATTGTGTGCGATCACTAGGACTTCTCACCAGTGAATCTTGCAATCACATAGCTGCACAAATTGCTGATAGCTTTGCTATCTTGATGTGCCCTGGGAGGTCCAATTAATTCACTGAAGTATTTTGGGAAGAGTGGTAAACCGCCAAATTGTGCAGGTAAAATACCCTGCTTCCATTCAAGAAAAGAGCCATTCTCTAATTTATTGACGCTAATAAGCTCGCCCGGGCTGCAATGACACTCAGCTTTGGAACAGCACTCGTGCTTGACTCCGATGAATTGCGACATGCCGTTGCCCCATTTGCAGTTTACCTCTGCCATGAACACAGCGCGCTGGTGGATCTCCTACTCTCCACGTCGATGATTACATGTGGCGATCGGCTCCAAGACAGTTCCCGCTGCATCGCACTCGCCTCGCTCAGCGTGCAAGGGGACCCCTTGGCGCACTGATCCGTGCGATCGCGAGCTTGACATACACAATTTCTGGAGACGCTGCATTTGCCTCGAAACGCAATCACTGACATTGGGATCATGGACCTTGCAGCTACCCTCCTTCAAGCGTATGGCTCTGTAGATCTCCAGCTCCTCGACAATCCGATCCTTTCTAGCGCGGTTGGCGGCTGCCAACTCGACTTTAAGGTTGTTAACAGAGCAACAGAGTGGGGTAAACCGTTTTCTTCCCGGAGGCATCAGTGGAGTCGTTTTTAACGCAGTCGAACCCAAGTTTCAGAGGATTACTATCGCCCATACTCCTGCAACACGAGCTGTCCAAAGAGTACTCCTGCAACACGAGCTGTCCAATGAGTGCTACACTATAACCTCAAAGACAGCCGCCATCACTCTGAAAACTCCCGCATGATTGAAGAATCGATACAACGCTTTCCGCGTCGAAGTCCCACCGGTTCCTCAACAACGACCAAAAAATCGATTTGCGGGGATGTCAGAAGGGACAATTTCAATTCTCAGAGCTTGTTTCCGTTGTTTGTTCTTTTCTTTCTATCTCTTCCTCTCCTTGAGTTCTTTATTGTACATTTTATTTTCTTGTCTTCAAACGCCCGGAGGCAAGCCGCCTGTCGCCTAGCGGAAAGGGGAGGGGGCAGTTTCCATGGTCGAGAACGATTCGTCGTTCTCAGAAGTTTGAAAGCCTCTATTCCATTATTACGTAGCTCAATATACAGTAGCTCAATAAAGGTGTGGTCGAAGCACTAATGAACCAAGAACCACCCGATGAGTGCTCGCACTGCCGGTCGCACGGATGCAGGATTATGCAGCACCGACGACACCATATATCCCGTTGCCGTTCCAAACATCGCAACCTGTGCAACACCAGTAAACGCCTCCACCGCCTTTGACCCCGCCCACCGTCTCCCGATCATCCTAAACCAAAGACTCTCAAGTGCCTTCGGAAGCACGTAGAGCCCGTATTCCCGTCTCCGCCGAGGTGATTCTAAGTACACCGACAACCCGCAAAGCAGTGTGCCAAGAAGCTGCCCATGTACACCATCGATGTGAGGCGATCGCGGATCAAGCGGGGGGATAGGTCCATGCGGTTTCGAGTATGGGTTTCGAAAGATACGGGATGCGAGGTGCGGGAGTCGTGTCCGTGTGATGCAGACGCTGTAGTAGAAGATAGCGATGAACGTGGCTAGGAAGCTCGAGGATCGGATTGCGTGCAAGATGAGGCGGGCTAATGGGCGGAGATCGACGCGTACCGTCGCATAGCAATCGATTCGCTTTGACCGCTCGGTAAGCTGTCCGGGAGGCAGTCTGTGTGGATCTACAACGTCCGAAGAGTTGCTGCTGGTGCTCGGTGTAGTCGAAGAATCTGCAGGCTCATTCAATCTGGTCAAGCCTCGAAGAACCGTTGTGGGTCGACGTCTAACTCCTGGTGAAGTTAATCCCGACCCGGTCTCGTCTTCTTCGTCGATCGCGACCATTTCGATGTCCTCCCCTAGCTCGTTTGGATCTCTTCCATCGTGTGTTCCGTTGCTCTCTCCTTCTCCATAGTCGTCATCTGCCTCGTATCCGTTCGATCCGTCGCTATGATCTCTCGATAACAGAAACCCACCAGATGACATGGAGAGTGAGTCTATGGATGGGCTCCCTTTCAAATCAGCGGAAACTTCTTCACTAGAGCGAATTGCTGATGACTCATTCCCAGCAAGTGTCACGATCACCGGGATTTCTACATCCTCTTCGTCCTCATAGTCAGTGATTATTAGCTCGTGCTTGATAGGCCATATCTTTGCAGTATTAAATAGAACGGCGGGTAGCAAATGCACGGGCAGATAGATCTTATTAAAGAAGTATTAGCCTAGTCGAACTCTGGCATCTCACTTCTCACCTTCAGGGCTTTCTGAAATCCGCGAAGCCAGCGATACGCCGCGTGGACCTCGCAAGAGTGAGTATGTGCCGTTCCATGTACTATATAGCAGGGAACGTGCCCCATGCTGGGAGTCCAAGTGTCAGGAGCGAGCCCCAAGCTAATCAGGAGGTCTTTCATTGCGTTACGTTCTGATTGCAAATTCGGGGGCCATCCACCGTCTACTGCTCCAGCTGCTATAGAAGTCTCTGACGGGAAGCCATTGCCCGGGTGATAGACAAGTGAGCCGGCTCGTCGTGCTCGAAGGATGCTGATTAAAGAAGGATGGATCTCGGCCATCCTTGTAATCCACTTCCCATATGACCTCGAAGGGAAAGTAAAACCTTCTGCGCAAAATGAGAGATATATTAGAGAGTAACTTACGAGGGCAAGGCTTCTGGTCTGGAGAAACAAAAAATGAGTTTAGAAACATGCTCAAACCCTGACGGGTAGCTAAGATACATACACGTAAAACCAGCTGAACATGATCTCCGCACAGCTCAACACAAATAGAGCGACGTCTGCTCTATCGAGGATCCACAGCGGTGCTCGCCACTTCCATCCAGCTGCGATCTTACGGAAATCATCATGCCGAAACGTCGAAAATGAGTCAATGGCTCGCACAACCACAAAAAGAGTGAGATCGGTCCGACTTGATCTTCGGATGATAAGGAGTGCCAGAGCCGATGATAATGCGCTGCAAATGAACGTACGATAAACGGGCTCCACATGGTTTGATACCTTTTCCTTAAGCGAATCTGAGCCTGAAAGGCAGGGAGTATTACGATTAGCACTCATATCCTTCAAACGTTTTGATACATACAACCTTTGGGTTCTGTTTCACTTGCGGATAATATTTCGATCCGCTTGGATCTGCCAGACAGCATGATTCGTTCGGCGATTTGGAATGCAAAATTGAATATCTCAAAGCCGCTCATAAGGACGAAGATAAACCACGGCATTCGAGCGTGGAATGCTCCCAACATGGTACGACGTGCATTTGCGGCAAACGAGCGACGCTGGAACGCTCTGCTTCCACTTCTACCTTTTGAGATATGCTTGATAGCGAGGATGACGAGGGCGGGCAAGACCTGGATGGCATATCCAGTCAGAAAGCTTTTCGATGCCGTTGAGACGATGCGATGGAGGGGAGATTGTGACATCACGTGTTCTTTGGAGACCAGGCGACAGAATGATTCTCGACAGTTTATCGGGCGATAGCGAGATTGTAAACGAGGACCACGCTCTTTAGTAATGATGTAATTGCTATGCTATCGCAGCTAAAAGTTTGCTTGTTCGGTCTGTCGGTTGCACAGCCATATGAGGTCAATTTTCAGCTAAGAGAGTGTATTCCCGGTGCACGCGCAGGAAAACGGAATGCGAGGCAGAGAAGCTTGGCACACGAAAGAAGATGGGGAAAGAAACTGTAGACTACTAATTAGGAAGGCAGAAGGGAAAGGGAACTGTCTGATTGGGCAAAAACAGGTGCTTGAGTCGGCGATCGACCCTCCAATGAAATAGCGAGAGCAAAACTCATAGCAAGACACACTTCTCCTTTCCTCCCTCCCTCCTCCGTCGTCCACCACCTCGACTCGCCAATGCAGCCCTCGTTGCGTGCTCAAACACTGCGTTAACCCCCTCGCCAGTCTTTGCCGAGCATTCGAGATATTTGTAGGCACCGATTTTTGTTGCAAGCGCTTCACCAGCCTCACTTGTTACCGGTTTAAGAGGAGGGTTTTCTTTCGCAAGTCGGGCAATAGTTCCACCGTCAAACCGCAAGTCCTTCTTACAACCAATCAACAAGAAGTGGTGCGAGTGGTGCTGAATCACTTCCGTGTGCCACTATAAAGCAAAGCGATGCGAATCAGAGTCACTCTTTACATACAAAGCAGGGATGCCCTACATGCTCTTCGACGTTTTCCAAAGTATATGGGGTATCGATAGCAAAGCAAATGAGCACCACGTGCCCATCGGCATATGAAAGCGGCCGCAACCGATCAAACCCTTCCTGCCCTGCCGTATCCCACAACGTCAGCGCAACAGTGTATCGACCGTCAATGACAATGTCCTTGGTGTAGGTCTCAAACACGGTCGGCACATATTCCTCCGGGAACGAATTATCTGCAAAGCGAATCAACAGGCACGTTTTCCCGCATGCACCGTCACCAACGATGACCAGCTTTTTGCGAATGGCGTCGCTCATTTGTGGGTGGCGATTAATAGAACGGTTGTTTTCAAAAAGGCGTCAATTCTAGTAGCGAATAATAGAGAACTGAAAAAAGTTCACAGAGATTCAGACTTGTTAGCTTGAGTGCATTACCAACGCACCAGCACCCGAGAGTTACTTTGGCGTGCAACTCAGCATCCAATCCGCAATGCTGCTGGGTGTTGTGTGGCGGGTGGAGCAATTATCAGCCACAGCTTGTGCAGTGCCACAGTGGCGAGACATCCGCACAATTGGAAAAATGTTAAAAAATAGTTTGAGCTGTGTTGGTATAACGATTTGTTGGAGGAGAATGTTTATCGCACCTCTCGGAGGCTTCCCAGAAAATAGATGTTAAAAAATTAGTCGACTATCACGAAAACTATATGGAGGGAGTTGATCTCTGGCCCTCATCGGTTTCATCTGGGCGGAGCTTTGTTCCAAAAGCATAACAACACAGTGGCACTACTCCGTTTCAAACATTTACGCTTAGGAATAGGCCTGATCTTTCAGCTCATTGAGACAGATCTCAAGATAACAGCCACTTAGTCTTCAAATCTGATAGCGACCGGCAGGTTTCTCCATGATAGTTGAAGTAGTCGAGTTCAGTCCTGATCTATGAGTTTCGATGGATCTTTGCGAATGTATGTTCCCGGATCGTAAGTGTTTGTTAGGCGATAGACTTGAAATTTGAGGGCGTAGAGCGTGATCAATGGAAAAGCTACTACGCGACACGTTTTCTTGTGCAGGTGAGCTTTAAGTATTTCAACCCCTTGCGGGTCATATCTAGTCGAAAACGTATCGATGAACGTATTCTTTTCAATCAGTTAAGCTCCAGATTGAAGAAGGAATATCTGACATATTTTTATTTGTCCATGTCAAGAAAAAAGTATAGCCGCGAGATAGAACAGCTAATCATCCAAATCGTCACAAAGCTCTTGGGAAAACTGCACTTCCCAATCAAAAGCAAATTCCAATCACAGTTACTTCCGTTTTATCGATGTTGACGCACGCGTTGACCGTTTCACCGGTTGTGGCTCGCCAATAAACTTTAACAGCTCCTCAACAGGTAAATGTCCCTTGGACGAGATCGCCGGGTCTGCCTCCGCACTCGTTGTCGCACCATTTCCATTCCCGTTTCCATTTGGTCCGCGAATCTTCTTCTTCTTTGCTTGGTCCTCCTTTTCCCGCTTGGCCTGCAAAGTATTGATTGGAATCTATCATCGATCACATTGCCACAAAATGTAAGCACATACATCCTTCACGGCTTGCTCAGTGAGTGTCCGCAACAACAACGCTGCTTCTTTGGTTTTCGGGTCCGCCTCACCCAGCCTGTCCCTATAGAACTGGTATGCGTGCTTCTCGGCAGTAAGTGCCTTCCTAAAGTCACCAAGCATAAGGTAGCTCTTCGTGAGGCTTTCGTAAGACACAGCGGTGAGAGCATGGTCTTTGCCGAGGAGCTCCTCGTTTGTTCGAGCAGCTCGCTCGTAGAAGCGAGTGGACAGGTCGAACTGTTTCAGTTTCTGCAACATCGCGCCGATGTTCGCATCCGCTGACGCAGTGTCCGGGTGTTTGCCATTACTGCACAGGAGCTCCCAGTACCGGAGCGCATGCCTCATGTATCCAAGACCAAGCACTTCATTTCCAGATACAAACTCGAAGTAGGCAAGGTTCATCTAATTCAAATTTCTGCTTTTAAGATACACCCCCAAAAAGAGCTAAAGTACGTACGTATTGTTGAAGGGTGTCTGGATCATCAACACCGTTCGTGCGTTCGGCCACTATGACCGCCTTGCGTTGTAGTACTCTTGCGGTATCACGATCGTTATTCTCGAAGTGCAGCATCGCCAACTGTGCGTAGCACCGGCCAGTGTCAGGGTGCACAAGCCCGTGCACTTGTTCATACACTCCCATCGCCTCCGTCATCAACTCAAGGCCGACGTCCCTCTGCCCGTGACTCAGGCTAAGCATTGCATGCTCATGTGCCTCATCTCCAAACCACGCTTTGGGCTCTACATGCTTCACCACAGGGTAAATGCTCAGAATGTCCGCAGGGGTAAACGTGGGGCCAGACCACTCCGAAGATGCATCAGAAGAGACGAATCCGTAGTCCTTAGCCTGGATCTGAATGCCCACTTTGAGGCATACTGAACGAAGCAGAGGAGTCTGGCGATTCAAGAAACGTTCTTCGAGTTTCGACTCAGTGTCGTTTGTGGATGCATCCACTCCTTCGGCCGCGTTGGTGCCTGTCTTAACAATGGTTGGCGCAGTGAGATCGAACCTGTATCGTCGTCGTACTTCCTCCACGATTTTGCTGCGGAGCGATGTAGGGGTCAACGTTTTGTACGCTGTTGGCAAAACAACCTCCTTAGAAACGTGACCGGAGATGTCAGGGTGGCCATCTGACGTGGGGCCATGAGAGTGACCGGTGACAGGGCATGCTGCTGGTTCCAAAGCTACGGTCTCAACCGCTCCAACCATACTCCTTACAGCGATATCCGGCAACATCAAAAGATGCACCGAACTTGTTTCCGCAACAATTTCTCTCGAATCCTTTGAGAACAAGCAGTTGAATACATGTGAAATGCAGTGCGCTGACAGGAACGCTGGGGTTGTTCGCAAAAGCTCACGGAGGATGTGCTTGACCGCGCGGGCAATCATCTCCTGAACCAACAGGTCGCGGAAGTATCGGCGCATCCCCTGCGTCCCAAGCAAGTTGAACGTCGTTGCAAGACGACCGAGGTACCGCATGTTGATGCCGCGCTGGTGCAAGAACTTTGTAAGCGACTCTCCGTCCATTGGTGTGGAGCTGGGAACTTCCATCAACTCCAGCACTACACTTGGAATGGTTGTTTGCCGAAGGAACCGGGAAATGCTGCGGATCATTTGCTCCTGAGATGGCTTCTCAGTCTCTGCTGCGTCATGCGCACTCTCTTCATTTTCGTCACTGGGCTCCTTTGGGACAACTCCGTCAGAGAATAAATCCATGTCGAACTCCAGGCGGAAGTTAGTCGCGGCTTCGTTCAAAGCCGCTTCCAGGGAACGCTGCTCCTCAGCTTCATCAGTGGCTTCCGATTCGCCGTCCTTTTCCTTCTTCGCCTGGCGTTCGGTGTCCCACTTTGCAAGATCGGGTCAACCACCTCTGTCAAAATATCCAGTGATGAGGCTAACTCACCTCGTTACGCGCTTTGGCAATTGCAGCCTTCACACTTTGCTCGTGGAAAATGTCCAACAGCTCGTATCTGAGCAGGGTCATACGGTGGGGGTACGCCGGAAAAGATGTTGCCTCGCGATCGAGCTCGTCAAGGAATTCTACATCCACAGGAGCCATTCGGTACAAGTCAAGCAAGTACTTGCGTCGGTCGTCTCCAACAATACCCTAAATTAATTGTAAGTCGATTATGCCAAAATACCGGCATAAATATTCAACACACCTTGACCTCGACGGAGGAGTAAAGTTTGTGTGCAACTCCTTTGGCATCAGCCACTTCGTGCTCGCTCAATCGCAATGCAGGCGCTACTTTCTCCAGCATTTTGTGGAACGTAGGATCTGAAGAAATTTCCTTTCCACCGTCCACCGATCCATACACAACAGCTGCATTCTCGCTGCTCTGGGACTTCTTCAAGATCCCGGGAACGATCGACTGTGCTACCACGCGGTAACCACGGAAGTCGACGACAGCCGTCGCCACGGTGAAAAGCCCACTCTCAGCAGGGGTCACCTCCTTCTCACCCTCCTCACCTTCCGGCGTTACCCTGTTGAAATCATAATCCAGCTGGGTCAACGCCTTGATCCCATCAATGTCCTTGCTCACTGCCACATGCCCCGCCGCCGGACCTCCAATCTGGTCGAAATGCGCACGACCGTCCCACCCGTGCGAGAAGAAGATGTTGTTGTGCAGGTAGATCTTCTGCAACGTATCCGCCTCGTGCGGGTTCAGAGCCGGAAGGGACCGGTCCGCGACCAGAACAGCCCCACGCACTGCGGCTTCGACGAAATCGTTGTGAACCTTGGTTATCGCTTGTTCCCTCAACACGCGGTCCTGGCCCGTTGCACGAGGGAGTTCGCGAGCGCTCTGGAGGTCTTCGTTCCAGTCACGCGCACTGAACTGGTCTAGTGTCTCGGCGGCAGAGAGCTGAATGTCCATGAGCAGACCGGGGTCGGCGGTGTGCGGAAAGGGCGAGGGCTCTACGCCTTCTGCCGAAGTCTTGCGGACGCACCACGGGTACGCCGCAGCGGAGCTCAGAAGGAACTCGTACGGATGCCGGCGGGAAGTGATTTCCATCATGCTCTCAAAGTTCGTTGCAAACTGCTTGCTGAACTGCGAAAGGAGGAGCGGGAGAGTGTGGGAGTAGAATTGGGGGTTTCCAGTCGCAGTGGTGCGAGGGGTCGGATCAAAGTGGGAGTCCGTGGATTTGTTCACAAAGAACCCAGAAGCACTGCAAGTGATGTGTGCTGTTTGATTTTCAAGCGTGATGACGTGGAGGTACATCAGGTCGCCTGCAATACGACGATAATGAGGCGGAGGGTTCCATGCAGAAAGAGCGAACTGATTCAAGCACTCGATAGGTGGAGGGTTGAAACCTTTGGGCACAAAAGTGTCCAGCGACTGTGTGGAAGGTGCGTCAAAATCGTAATCTCTGAATGGATCTTGGTCGTCTCCACTTGGCGAGCTCGACTTCTTCCCAGCCTTCTTTTCTTTATTCTTCGATCCTTTCTGCTTGCCATCGCCGAAAATTTCTGTGAAAACAGATCAGGCTTCTGTCTCCCACTTCCTGACCCAACTCACCAAAATCCCCGCTGACATTCGAAAGGAAAGAGGATCCAAGATCAAACGCATAGGCTGTGGTCGGACTTTGATAATTCGTCAAAATCTCGCGGATGCGAACCAAATGGATGCGCACTTCCCGCTCCGTGTAAACATCCGGAACAAGGTGAAGCGTGCACGACATCTCTTTCGTCGTGACGACAGTACCCGCTGGCACGTTCGGAATGTCCCTTACCGCTTCCGTGGTCTTTGTTTCGATCCCTGGTAGAGCGGCGACTTCCATCATCTCGTTCACGCGTTCGCCGTTGTACGAGAAGAAGAAGCATGTGTAAGACTGGCATTCGGGCGATTCAAAGACATGTTGGCGGACATCCTGGATCGTGCCATGGCCGTGAACCTGCAAGGATCGGGAAAATAGCACATGACGCAAATATGATTCCGAGAGTAAGAAACTAGCACAGAAAGAATTAAAAAGTGACTGTTGAGCGCATTCTTACCAAGAGCTCCGTTGAAGTCCCTGCAGGAAGTACCAGAGTGACTTTGATAGGAAGTGTTTCGATCACTGGTTATGTATCCACGTTGGATCACATCAGCGAGTTACTTCAATATCCAAAACACGGAGTGCTAGCCTCAGCTTGTGAATCACACCTACCGTGAGGTTGCTCTGAACTAGGATCGACAGCCTCGGTCGCGTGCGAGGTAACTTCAGCTACAGGCTCCGCCTGCTCCTCTTGGACAAGATCTTCCAACGACATGGAGCCCACTAGTACCGTATCAATACGAGGTCCAGATCAGCATGTTGTAAAAATGGAGTTACAACGAAACAAAATGGAAAGAATCAGGCCCGGTCAGCGAAGCGTACAAGCCTGCACGACCACAGACTCCATCTCAGGACTGAAAGATATCGAGGCCAGACACAACATTCAGCCATCAAGACGTGATTTGAAGTGTTGATCCCAAGTGCGAAACATTGAATTTTTCACTCTCTGGTTGATAGAACACTCACCAGTTGCGCTCGATATGTTAGTCTGCAATTCTTTCAAAAGGTGTTGCAGATACTGGTGGTCAGCGAGCGTGCCAGTCCGTTTCGGGGTGCGCAATCACGACGGGTTGGATTTTTTTGTGATGGCCGACTGACCGGCGGTGGGGCGAAGGAAATTTGTTTTCGATCCTAAATCAAAAACACGAAAATACGAAAATACCGGCAGCACACGGGCGTTTCCGATCGAGCATTACTTGAATGAAGCATTGCACTAGTTTCCTTTGTACTGAGTAATGTGAGGTGTCCCATTCACTGCAAAATGGGGTATCTCAAAACAGAGAGGGATAGAAGAACAGTAAACGGCAGAATTGCAAAATCCAAAAAGGACCAGAAATTTGGTGCTTGCTTCTCATCAAAAAAGGTCATGGTTGGGCTGGAACAAAGGGAAGGTGGCAAAACCTTGTACCCCGACGATAAGAAATAAAAAAGAAAATCACAACAGAGGAAAAACAGCTTTAAGTCACACCACAAACAAAAAGGCATAAAGTAACAAATGAAAAGAAGAGAATCTTGTCGAAGAGTTGTTGAGTGACTTCCTAGTTCTTGGGAGAGTTCTTCTGATACCAGTCAAAGTAGTGCACCATGACAGCCATTGGTGGCTGACTGAATTCCACAGATTTGATCATGAGATCAATCAGACAACTCACCAATCGTGAATGAAATCCTGAAAAGAGATTTCCGTGTCGAAGAATTCCTGTTTTATCTCGTTTCACATAATGACTCCAGCCACTTTGTGAACACAATCAACTGGATCTGTCCCATCATTCCCCTATTCAATCATCAATAAAATGAGGACAAAAAACACACACTACTCACCAGAATGCCCATCCCTTGACAGAGTGAACAGTAGTTTTGTTCAGGGCTCTGAGGGATCGTATAGATATTAGAAATTATGTCTGAGTTGAGCAGTGTTTTCATGACCAACCTTTTGACAGCGGCAAAGGTTGCTGAACTGTGTGAATAATAAAATGTGTGGGAGTAGTGTGACCTTTGTTTACTTCTTGGCACGCTCCTCTCGATACTGCTCCAGAGCAGTCTTTTAATCACTCTCGGAAACCTTGCCGGAATCAGCTGCGTTATTGCGCGCGAAGTGTGGAAGAATCTTTCATAGCAGAGCCATTTGCCTTGAGGCAGAGGTGAGAGGTTTCAAGTTGTAAGCGTGGTTCGGTTCGTGGTCTGTTAGAGCTGAATCGGTGTGGACGTGGCTCTTGGGTAGTTTGCGGGAGAGGGGGCGACATATTCCAAGTTGTCCCCAGCTCTACCTTTGACGACTGAGCCTGTGGATAGGTCAATCTTTGAGGTTCATTTTTCAATGACGCCGGATGACATGTTGAAAAAGCAAAAAATCAACTGCGTGTTGGGAATTCAGTTCAATGGAACCGTTCCAAAACTCAAAATTTGATACATCAGCTATCATAAATTTGCATAGAGTTTGTGAGACACCAAATTCAAATACCCGGGCAATTTGCAAGGCATTTGCGTTTTCGTATTGTGCAGGCCCCAAACAATGGTCCCATCTGCACCGAACAATTGTCCCATCTTCACCAAAACAGAATGTGCCAGCTACTTTGACACTATGGAGCCAACTGTTGTAATAAGCATTTGCTTTTCGGCTAGGGTCGGTTCTTTTACGTCGTAGTTCTTTCTGTCAATGAAACCCCACACGTTCTCAACAACAAGAGGTTCCCTCGATTTTACCAACTGTGCCCATTCCCTCTGTTGCCCCAGTAACCACAAATGTCCTCCGCATTAATATTTTCCTCGGTTTTTTGGGGATGGACAAACTTGAACACCCTCCTCTTCCAACGATCGTCCAAACGTACGGCCAGAGTGGAGGGCAGGTCTAGTTTGTGAGCGAGCTGTACGATATATGATTAATGATTTCAGGACTTGGTACATGAAAATCATCCGCTTCCGCAATACTTACATCAGGACAGAACTGAATCCAGAAAGGCAACATCTACCCAGCAGGCATTTGTTAAGGTCCTGGATGTCCTAAGTACACATCACTAGAAGCGGTGTATGTAGCCCCTTCGCGTGGAAATATCGATCCAGTGCTGGTAGATCCTTGACATTGGAATTGCAAAAGCGGGGAAAGGGTTAATGAAGGACCATGACTGAAGATTGAATTGTTCCAAGTAACCCCCTAACGTTGTTCACCTTGGTGCAAAGACGGTCGCGATCCTCCTGCTCTGTTTCCTCAAAGCCAGACATTACTGAAGTTCCGTGATTCTTCTTTTATGTCCAGCCGTTCCCACGCTGATACTGTGTTGACCACTATCCACGTCTTCTCTGCCAAGTTCCAACAAGAATTAGAGTGTGAGATCATGAACAAAAGATCTTTAAGCTGGTGAGCATACCTTGTCTCGGCTGCCTGGGTCTGACTCCTCTGGCGACGGTGGGGATTCGTTTTGTTAATGTCATCCTCCAAATTGCCATGCTTCCGAAGATGTACCTGTGCGTTGGAGGCCCAGGATCTGCCTGAAAACGCATGCGTGCATCCCAGGTGGGGACATGTCCATCGGGGTAGGGAATCAGAGGAGGAGCTCAAAGAAGGCAGGCATGGCAGTTGCTGAAGTGGCAGTAGGCAGATCCCTGTTTCAATACATCAGTCTTAAAAACGACAACATTCTCACGACTCGAGTTTCCACCTGCATGACATATTCTCGCGACTCGTGCTTCTCTCAACTTCTGCCTGCCCATATCCCCTGTACATTAGAACATCGCAAGATAGAATGCAGTACAAGAGAAGCAGAAAAGTGGTATACAAAATCAAAGTTAACGTTATGTTGTTTCTGTAACGACAAGTTGTGAACATCAATGTTAACGCCTGTTTGAGTAACAATGATGACATGTGAACAATATGTCAATAATGTTGTAGAGCTATGAATCAAGTTGTACTTTGGGCAACCAGGACCCTCCAACATCACTCTCTCCGACAAGTATCCATTAACAGAACCTCCTCAGCCATCAGACTTCATCTCCCCTTCAGCCGCAGATGGTGGTCCTCTTCCTGCAACCCCTAGCATCCTCAACCTCATTGCCCTAAACATTTGGTTTTGTTGTTCCCTCCTATCATCTTCGATCTTGCGTAAACGATCCCTCTCCCCTCGCTCCTGCCTTTTCAAATCTCGCTCCTCCTTTTCTCAACTCTCGCTCCTCTCTCCACTGCCGTTCTTCCATTCGCCTGTCCCAGTCTCGTTCCACCTTGCAGTTCTCCATGTGCTGTGAGACCATCCACATTTTGCTGGGGTTAAAATAAATCCGTGCAGCCGCGGTGCTCAGCCTGATATGCCTGCTCAGCACGCTGCACCAATATCATTTTAAAATGACTCAGAGTGTCAGTAACGTTATCCGTGCTGGATGCTAACCTGCGCTGCTTCTTGGCACTTTCAGACAATGTCCAGCGAATCGATAATTTTGATAGTCACAGTTTTTGGCTGGTCGAGTTTGATGATGTGGAGGATGGTGCAGGCAATAGAGCGGGCTGCCTGATGACGTCGAACCTGCCTGGCCATGCCTGCCAGATCAAATATCATTCCCAAGGATAATGGCCTGAAACAAGCCTGAGAATGGAATTGTCCCTTCTGGCATCCCCGCAAATTGAATTTTTGGGGTTGTTGGTGAGGGATCCGTGGGAGCGGGAAAAAATATGTACAAAAGGACTTCGATGCGGTGTGTGTTGTAGCCATCGAATAATGAAGAAAATACAATTCTTCTTCTCGGTGTCATCCTGTATAGATGCAATGAAAACACGAGTTCCTACTGGAGAGAGAAAGAAAGAACAAGAACATACCTGATGGGACTAAACGTCGCGCATTGTCAGTAGGCTCCTCAACAAAAGACATAATTTGGTGGATTGCCTTGAGTTTGTGTAGACCTTTTTGAGTGTGTGCTGTGTTATTGTTTGGTTTGAGAAATGTGGGAATGGGGTTATTTATACAAAATTGGGCACTAACTGGGGGATGGCCAAACACCTCTACAAGATTGGCTTAGCGGTGAGTCATGTGCATGGGCCATCAATTAAGCTCATACGCACATGGATCATACACCTCGGTACAAAGTGGGAATGGAAGGTGTCCTTGGCATACGAACATCTCAAGCACCTCCAACCCTGCGGGCATCGTCCTGATCTGGGGATTACATACAGCTGCAAGTTCATCATCGGCTCCGCTGTTCCAAGTCACGTTGAAGACTGAATTAATTACGACACTTCGCAGTCGCATGCTGTTTGATCTCAGGCTAATGCCGCTGTCTACAGATTTGGATCTGCAGGTCCCATGCTGGGTAACTTGTGGGATTGTGGCAGAGAGACGCACTCTATTGTAGGCGGAATTGGGCAATCCACTCTCACTGACTTATGTGCCAACTCAACAGAGTTTACATGTTGTGTACATCAGATTTCCCAGGTACTTGAGGGAAAGCACAGTGTATGGCCCCCGGAATCCAGAAACATCTATCTGCCAGCAGAGTCACGCATTTGAAACATTGCATTCAACGAGGGATAATGTTAACGTGTTTCGCTGCTTCGACAACCAACCCACGTACTTTAACGTTTCTTTTTACCTTTATTCATTTCTCTCATTTTACCCCACCTTCAGCTATGGTGTGATTATCATTCTTTATTGATTCTTTAATGTTCTTTCATTATGTTCAAACTTCTAACATTTGCACCAAAATTTAACCTCATTCTTTTAACAAACCACCAGACTCATTTAGATCACAAATCAACCATTATCTCTGGCTCCAGGAACAATCGTTAGAGGCCCAAAGCGCTCTTTTCCCCAAAACTCCATTACACGCAAAACAATTCCAATCTTCATCCACATTTTTATATCTCCGGCCACATCTGTCGATGCTGTCTAACATACAGGAGGTATCCAGTTCGATCCGGGATGAAACCATTTGCAGAGTTTCTCGTTTGATTCTGCTCATCGTTTTCTTTCAATTTCCTCTTAACCGACTTCAATCCTCGTATTGTTTCTGCTGGTTGAGCTTTGCCCTCACGGCATCCCAATTGTGGTACAGCTATCTTGTTGAACAATGTTAATCGTGGATGTGAACAGAGAAAGATACAATTGAGACAATGAAAGTGTTGTTTGTTTAAATCGACCAGCGAATGTGTTCTATTTCTCCTGAAACAATGTCACCCCCTTCCAAACCTTTCGAGCACCACAAATGGCAAACAGAGCACACAGCTAACATCAGCCAACTCCCACACTATGTGCCCAAAGTGCTATCTGACATCATGGGGAACCTCATCATCACCAACGGTCATTAAGATGCCACACACCTCACATTACCCACTTTAAAAGAGCCACAAGGAAAGATTAATCTAAACAATGTAGAATGGGGAATAGGAAGAAAAAACGTAAAAGTAGAAGACAAGAAAGTTTTCGACAAGAAGTGAGTTTGTATCGAAGAACCAAAAGAACAGATAATAATAGCTATAAACAATTCTTTTGGTTTTGTCATCAACAAAAAAAGTACTAATGAAAGAATACAATGCAAGCCAAAGTGTTTCTTTCGGTTGGTCATCACAAAGACTTTCCTTTCCCATCAGAGTAAACCTATTAACGTTGATCAAAAGAAAAAACAGTGAAAACGTTGAATATAACAGTCATAGCAATCGAGTATGTGTCAGACCATTATCACATTTTCAACAATGAAGAGCAAGAAGAAAAGGGAGGAGAAAGGAGCAAGTGTTCGACTCTTCAAATTTTTTGTTTTGGGTGAACTATAAAATTCTAACCTACCTAAACACAGAGACCCAAAGTGGAATAAAGAAGGAAGAGAACCCTCACATTTCTCACTGAAGGATCAGATAAGAAGCAAGAGATGATGGAACAATAAAGGGGGAAGAACTAATGGGATACTACCTTTGGGATGCCCACAGGTGTTGTGAGAGATGTGTTTGTGTGATGTCCTTGCAACAGCCAATGAGACAATGGAAAGAAATAAGTGAGAATATGCCTAAGATCTGGTATGGATCCAGGATTGGATCTGAATAAAAGGAAGAAGAACGTCACTGATCCAAAAATATTTGAAAAGAAAATACTGTCGATCCTAAAAAGACCTCACTAATCTGCAAACCTACGCTGGATAGAAGCTATCGGCAAAACAGATCTTCCCCACGTGCCGAACGTTGGTCAAAAAAAACGGTCACTCGGCAAGAGATGGTCCCGATCCCTCCCGATATAGCTCTGATGAATACATATCCATCACACCAGATTGTCCCGCGCCAGCCGAACCGAACTGCATCCCCATCGGAAGGCTTGCGACCGTTAACGCATGTATGGCAGCCGCAAGGTTAATTTCGTGTCCGTCCAAGTGGACCCCGTCGGCCACAATAGCGTTATTCCGAGGTGACGTCAGGTTTGCGAGCTCATCGAGGTAGAGCGTCAAAGCCGGTGACACAATTGCCTTGGTTGTAATTGCATTGGAGGAAGATGACGAATTTGCTCCCTCTTCTTCCGGTAACTCGTTAATACGCCTTGAGGACAGTCCCGCTGATGGGGTAGGGAAAGCGACCGAAGGGAAGTTTCGTTGGCCCCCCAAGCAATGATTGCAATACCTTGGTAAAATCAAATTTTTGACTTAGCGGCGTGAACCCCGGTTTTTGGGCCGAAAATAGAACCAGCCACAACGGTCCAATGACCATATAAACGCGTCCAAAATGGGACAAATGAAAAAGGTTCCCACACTCACTTGCTCAACAAATCGCACAGACGCTTCATCTCGAATGGCTTTGGCAGGACTTCGTTCATTCCGGCATTGTAGTAGTTGAGCACGTCACTTTCAGTGGCATTGGTGGTCATCGAGATGATTGGCACGCGAACATTGAACTGTCTGATGGCATGGGTCGCATCGATCCCGTCCATTGTGGGCATCACAATGTCCTAAATAATCGATCATGTAAATAACACAGGTGGAACACAAGATAGCTCTCACCATCAAGATCAAATCGACTTGCTGCTCCTCTTGAACTCGATTGACAGCATCAATGCCGTCCTGTACAGCAAGGACTTTACATCCAATCCGCTCAAGAATGTTCGTGCTCATGCGGATGACATTCAGGTCGTCGTCCACGAGCAGGACCACTGGGGTCTTACCCCACCTGACAATCGAAATTCAAGATTAAGATGTATACACCATGGCAGGCAAATTCCTTCACATACGAAAATTTGGGTACATTCCTCATGCCGTTGGCCCTTGGACGACGTCCAGAGTCGGCGTTGCCACTGACAGGTACAGCTGAAGAACCTGTTCGTGCTGTACGTGGGGCGGCGAGTCTGGGTCCAACGTGAGATGCCACTCTTGTAAGTCCTTGGAAACCGTCAAGCATCACCGCAAGCTCATGCTTGCGTTGCGCACGAGCGGGTGACTCTGTGGGGCTATTGAGAACACTGGTAGCTGCGGCAGTCACTGAAGGAAGTGGGACCGTCGGAAGAGAGGAGGGAAGCGTTTCGCCCATCGGTGCAGGAGTGAACAAGCCAGGTCTTTGCCCGGCATGCAGCGCTAAATATGATTACCAATAGAAATTCATGGTCAGACCTGCTTACTGTTGTTTAAAAATCTCCGTTCGAAATCCTTACCAAATTGCAATTCAGCGTTATAGTCCGTAAGGTATTTCACTTGGTGCGTGAGCGTAACGACGCTTGTTGTGAGTTCTTTGAGAAGATGGAAAAGACCGCGCTCCCATTCCATGTTTATCGCAGGTGGAGGAGGATGCTGATACTCCTTCTTCGGTGTTTCAAAATCTCCACGCCAGAGATTGGAGCTTGAAGAAGAGCGCTGTAATCCTGCACCAGCGGGAGTTGCGGACAGTGGTGGCGCTGGTTCGTCAGCCTTTGCCTTGGGCTTGTTCGGCTTTCGTCGTACAAGCTCCAGAAAATCATCGCGATCGCGTTGGAAATGAGGGTGCTTGAATTCCCATGACTTTGTCCATCGATACAGCACAAAACAAACAAAATGAACGGAAAAATCCGTAGTTAGCTAGAGATCAAGAGCGAATTTGTGTTAGAACACTAACCCCTGCTGGCTGGTCACGCTCTGTTGATTTGACCTTGTGAAAGTCGTATTTGTTTAGTTGCCGAACGAAACTGCTGAAGTTCGAGTGACTGAATGATCTGGGCAAAATCGTCTGAGAAAGAGCTGCCGTGTCCTTAATAACAAAGCTGTCACCAGCGGCCCCCCACTCCAAAATGTGAGAGTGCTCAGACATGTCTAGTAGGTTGTACAGTTTTCTCACGAAGTCATTTCCAGCAACAATTGTTGTGCGGGTGCCAGAGGTGGTAAGCGTTGGTGGGGCGCTTGTCGGACCGTCCGGTGACTCACGAGACAGCCGACCGATCCCTCCGGGAACACCCCCAGACGCTGTTTTGGTCTTCTTTTTGGATCTGTCAGCCTCCGGTTCCTTCGCCAAACGCTTGGTCCCAGAAGAATAGCTGAAACTGTTGCTGTGCTGGATCTTGGAGCGTCTGGTCACAGGCT
Organism: Cladochytrium replicatum; assembly: GCA_025526935.1. Classification (NCBI taxonomy): domain Eukaryota; kingdom Fungi; phylum Chytridiomycota; class Chytridiomycetes; order Cladochytriales; family Cladochytriaceae; genus Cladochytrium; species Cladochytrium replicatum. The sequence continues at coordinate 117,514 of JAHLKD010000107.1, forward strand.
TGCTAGTGTTATCCGAGTCAGTTTCGTCCTTGGGAGATTCCAGACGGGAGTCCCGGCGACCGACAGTGGGTGGACCATTGACAGAGCACTGGTTGTCACGATCGTCCAAGATATCGTCCTCGTCCTCATCACCTTGTACCGACGGATTAGATTGAGGCGGGGAGTATGTTGCCGGGTCGATCCCTCCGAAAAGGCCGCGTGAATCGAGACCACTTTGGGAGTGGAAGTTTGGACTCGAGCCGGGTTTCAGATGCTGGTGCATGCCAGTGTGCAGATGCTGTTGGGAGTGTGAGGGTGGAGGAAGCTGAAGATTGTCGGGATGCATCATGTAGGAGTTCGTTGTTGGTGACCATGACCCGCCCACATTCACACCTGAAAAGTTGCGGTGGTAGGAAGGTCCTCCGGGGTGATAAAGAAACGATGGCGAAGGAGTCGTTTGGGTAACCGACTCTGCAGGCATCTGAACTGGTGTGAGCTTCTCGCTATGCTGCATAACTTTGCGGGCCGGTTGGCTGGTATATTTCTCCGAACTCAGGAATCACGAGATTCCTAAGTTAAGTTGAGTCAAATAGACGTTAAAGAACGCGGAAAACCAGCAGGCAGAGATGCTCTCGAAGAAAAGGGCAGTCTGCCACGGCACATACCCAGATCGACGAGTAAACCGATGTTGGACACAGTGTGTAGTTTTACGCTATGAGACAGTGCGCCAAGCTGCTCTAGGGACACAGCGAGTTGGGCAGCGCAGGCGGACGGGAGGGTGAGCCAGCGCAGAGGAAACAGAACGAGTTTGTGATTGTGCTAACCAAGGAAAGGATCACACCAGCCACAATAACGTCCCAGCCACAGCATGGGGGCGGTGCTGCGACTCGCCGAAATTTAAGAATGGTTGGCAGGGAGGACGGTGCAATTCAGGGTAAACTGCTGGCTGTTGGCGAAACAACGAGAAATGTTGAGCTGGCTCACACCGCACATACAGTAGTTAAGATAAGATAAGCTAAATGAACAATCCTGATCGACACAAATAGAACTGGATGCAAAAAATAATCTTTGTACACCTCATCAACAACAAGGATCAGGGGCCGGCGAGAAAATGCCGCACCAACAATCGTCATTGCATGGATTGAGGCACAGATCAGCCCCTTGCTGTGTTTCTTGGGCGAAGTTTTCCTTCACCAGACAGGTTTGCAGATCATGTACCAACACGAACGCTGGGATCGCTTGAATTGTTCACAATTAGTGATTGGGTGCGCTGATCGAAGGACTTCGATCAGATCAGCAGCTAGCCAGGGGGTGCAGACGGGTGATTTAGTCGTGAAGATCGGCGGTGCTGATAAACAAACGGGGACCAAATGGGGCGGCGAAAATGTGGCTTGTGATCAAAGTCACTGTGCCTCCAAACATGAGCGCTAGCTGGGACGCTCGCACAAATGGCTAGGGTTGTATAAACGAGCGGACGTCACCTTGATTGATCCACCAATCACACTTTCATCGTCCATTTCCCCGTAATCCGTGATCTCGACATTTCCGTGATCGGAAGCGATGTCAATTTGCCAAGCTCTAGTCCATTCAATTTCCTCCATACCAGCACATCAACGCTTCCCGCATAGTCCATTGCGACTGTGCTGTACTCGAGCTCTAATCTTTTTCCATGGTGGTGACTTTGTGGATAATGCGCACTTCTTTGCAGATCGGTAGCTGTTCTGAAGTCGATTTTTGGGTCTCCAGCCCAAATTCCCGAGCAGCTCAAGAATGCAGAATGCGGTCCACAAAGTTCTGGTGGGAAAGTGACAAGCATTTTTGCCACCAATGGAGTTATGGGTGCTGTAGCAATAAGTAAGTAGTAGTTTTGGCTAAAAGCAGTTCGAAATTCAAGATGCGAGTAGCAAAAAGCTTGATGACAATGGATTGTCCGAAGATGAAAATGCGCATACTCAAAAGAAAAATGACCAAAAGGAACCTCAGAGGAAGGATTCCACTCACAGGAGTCCCCCACCAATCAAGCATTTTTAGTTTTCCCTCTCCAGCATGCATTGTCAACCGCAGTGAGCCTCGTTGTTGGATGTTGCATTGAATGGCTAATGATGACGGGCGAGATGGTCGGGTCGCTTGCCATTCGATAACATGACAATATCGAACAAGAGTATTTTTTTATAATCTGGCGTCTGAAACGTTGTCTCGCACATCAGAACCCCTTAAAACACGCGCTGAGAGCTCAGTCCATACGTTCTCATTCTTGTCGCAAGATAGTTCACACAGCGTACCGCAAAATGTCATCGCTGCTCCTCCTCACTCTCCTGATCCTGACGGCTGCCCCTACATTCAGCGCGTTCACAAACATCACCACCCAATCCTTCACATTCCCATACACTGAGAACAACGCAACCACCCAGCTTTCTGCAAAACTCACGACCGCAAATGGTGTCAACGGGCCTTTCCCCTACGCAATCCTTCTGTTGCACGGCGCAGACGGCGACATGGACTCTAACAACGTCCTTCCGCTCGCCGAACATCTCACCGCTCTCCATGGCATCCCGGTCCTCCGCTTCAACCAGCTCAGCGGCAAAGTCGCCATGCGCGCACTTCAAGCCTCCGCTGGACTCGCGTTCTTGAAAACCAAAGTGGACGCACAGGGATACATCCCCGTCGGCCGCTCACTTGGTTCCCGTGTTGTCGCGCAAATGATGGCGAGCGGGGGTATCGGCGTGTGCCTGGCGTACCCTATGCTTGGCGATGACGACACGAGCGCGAACAGCATTGTGGACCGACGACTTTTGGTCACATCGATGCGGCCTGACGCCAAAGTACTATTTGTGATCGGAAGCGCGGACACGCTCACGAGTCTCTCAGACCTCGACAAGGCTCGTACAGATGGTGGAGCAAGGACTTGGAGGGCCACGATCACCGGCGCGAACCATGCGCTCAAATTGCCAGTCGCGAGCTACACCGGCTCGGCGGAAGGAAAGGATCTGTGGGCGACGATCGTGACTGGAGTACTTGTAGGCTGGATCAAAGATATTGGATTACTTTCCCCGCCAGTGGCGAGCTGGGAGGTGAACGGTTGGACGCAGGGTGGAGATTGTGTTGTGAACGTCACGGGAGGTGTCGAAACAACTTCCTGGGCGGGCTCCGCTGTGCTTCCAAGACAATCCATTAGATTGCAGAGCTTTGCGCCTGGTGCTTGGGCACACGCTCAGCGGATGCCTGCTTCTGATGAAGGGAAATGGAGATTGGAGTCCATTGAACGTTTCCCCCCTGCACAGAGACGGATGCGCCACCAGGGCTATCGCCATGGTTGGGTTGCCGACAGGTACCATCGAGGAGATAGGGCTCGAGGTGCTCGTCTTGGGCACGATCGATTTAGTGTTGGTCGATACAGCGGTGCGGATGGTCATCGTGGCCACAACACCCGTCACTCTCGATCCTGGGATGACGAGTATTAGTTACTCCACGAATCGTCGTTTTCATCACAAATTCATGTATTTTGTGATTACTGACCGAGAGCATTAGCGTGCGTTAATACATATCTTGGCTGACGCTTCAATGAGACAACCATGATCTCACAGACCGGACTCGCATTAATCTCTTTCAAGCTCACTTTAATCCAATGCTAAGATATGTATTAACAAACATCAAGGTTAACGGAATGCACGTTACGAAGGATACAATGTGGTTAAATAGATTGAGAACAATCCAAATTATTATACAGTTTGTAGCAATAAATCACATCCTCAATAGTCTTGAACCTTCGACCAGTCGATCTTCACACCGCGGGTCCTGCGTCCTTGGATGATAGCTGATGTGTCCAGCTGTCCAAGCTCCTCCTCTGCAAGTTTCAAGATTAAGAAATAAAGCCGATCGTATTCTGCATCGCAATCTTACTCAAAGTGCTATCATCGATCCTATCAGATTCAGCTCCAGATTCATACGAATCTTCGTCAGAGTCTGATTCATCTCCTCGCTTCTTCTTGTTGCTTTTGCTCTTTTTGTCCTTTTTCTTGTCTTTCGAGCTCTCCTTCGACTTTGACTTTTTCCTTCTTCGTCGCTCTTCCTCCGAATCCTCCTCCGACTCCTCTGTGATTAGAGTGAGTTTTTGAATACGCCAATCTGTCGTCCAATCATAAAATTAGCTCAGCGACTCTCACCTGACTCCTCTTCAGAGACCTCTTCGTCGTCGTCGCTTCTCACCACAAAACCATCGTCCTCATCATATTCATCAAGATTCTTCTTCTTTTCCATCTCGCGTTCCCGTCGCTCCAGCTCGGCCTCCCTTCGATTGGACATCTTCTCGCTGGTGCTAGAGCCCGTTTTCTTGGCGGGCGCGGATTTGCTGTGCATTTCAAAAAAGTGATATGATGACACATTCAGGTAGACATTGGATGAGATTTTGATATAAGTTAATACTTCCGTACCCCTTCTTTTCGTCCTCTGCACGCCGTTTCGCTGCCAGCTCCTCGAGCTTCCTCTTCTTCTCGTTCGATTTGTCCATATCGAAAAAGTTTCACCCCACCGGACTGCGCCTCGCTCTCGAACGGAGACTGGGATCATCTTCTGCAAACGAAATCGCAAGCAAATTCGCACTCTCGGCTGCGTCGGGTGCAGTCGCCGAATTTGCTATCTTCGCAATCGATACGTGAAAACGCGTCTGCAGCTCGCCAAGGTTATCGGTCCATTACGCATGGCAAGGGAGATAGCAACAAAGGAGGGAATCGGGGCTTTCTACCGTGGTATGTGCAGCTGTAATTCGGTGTGTAAATTTAATATCTCAATTCGCCGGGAAAATTCAGCACAGAACCAAATCAGACACTGATCCGAGGACAACTCTTCGTATTTTAATCATACCAGAGTAGCGATTTGAGAGCAGATTATACAAGCGGTTGTTGAGAGAGAGTGGAAGATGGATCTGCGATGGAGGATGGTAGCTGAGTTGACGGCCGGTGTCATCACAGGTCTCCTCAAGGTGCATACAACCATGACAACCTTGCAGCTGAGAAGTCTGACCTTCCTCTTCTACGGTTGGAATGCAAGCAGATGGCGTTCAACAGGGTCTTTCGCCTCGCTAACGCTCTGCCTTCGCCGCATTCCCACATATCTTCCGAGAGGTAGGCGGGGTCAAATCACTCTGGTGAGGTGCGAGCCCCGCTGTGCACCGGGCGGCACTCATGAACCTAGGCGAACTCGCGACATACGATTCAGCGAACCGTACATGCTCAAGATCAGAGGCGGGAAGGACGACGTGATGACGCGTATTGTGAGAAGCATGTGCTCAGGATTATGTGGGGCGTTCTTGTCGACTTCGGCAGACGTGATTAAAACACGATGGATGAATCAGGATCCTAAGAATCCGATATAAAAGTGGACATTGGATTGTTTGGTGAAGACGGTTAGAGCTGAGGGGTCACTGTAATTGTGGAACAGCTTTGTGACTCCATGGTTTTACCTACTTGAAATTTCCCCCAATGACTCAAGTTTAACCACTTGTTCACCCTTTTTGCGATACATCTTGGTACGAATAGAATTGGTGAGTCTTGCATGCAATGACTGTATCTCTTCAGTTGATGTTCTGCTCTCCTTATCACAGGACCTTGGCAGAGTATTTACTGGGTTTCTTACTGTATTACTGGTTCTCGCTCGGTAAGGAGGGTTTTGAGAACTGGAGAGCAGTGGTTATAGAGCAGCTGAAGAGACAGCTGAAAATAACCTCTCGTAAACCGTACGAACAACACAACTGCTGCGACCTTCGTCTTCCTCTCCCCCTTGTGATGAATTTTTTAGCCTCTCATAGCCACACATCTTTTTGGGTTTCTGGCGAAGTTGGGTGAGTGATGGTGATGGATGGGCTGCGTTAATGGCTCGTGCCGGCCCATAGACTGTCTGGACCTTGGCGTCGAACTATGAATATATCTTATGATGGAGCTTTGGTACATGTGCGAACACTTTACTGAACTCAATTGTTGTTTTTAGAGCGACATGTCTTCGGGTGTAGTACTCGCCTGTGACGCTTCTGCGACCTCACCGTTTGGTGCCGCATGCGTGGCAGCGTGCGGGAACCGAGCCAGTTCGTGGACATGTAATATAGCACAACCTGCAGAGTTCTGTACCGTCTGTCGATGTGCAGGCGTTGAAACTCTCACCCAGCCTTGCGGCGCTGTTGGTTCGCCCCTGCCTGGCGCCGTAACTTCGACTCGTGCTACGACTAGTGCTGCTCGGACAACTACAACTACAACAACCACAACTACCACGTCGGTTGTGCTTGTGTCCGTTTCCGCCGTGCCGTCCGCAACAACGACAGCATCGTCCATTGCGGGTGGGGTGGGTGCTACAACTTATCTAGCTTCTGAATCTTCGACGACCCCCACCTCGTCCCCGAACGCCAACTCACAGGATGGTAACTCAAACAACGGTACAAACACTACGCCCGTCATAATCGGCGTTGCCCTGGGTGCAGTCTGCATCCTTGCATCCGTCGTCGGCCTGCTCTTATGGCGCAGAGCGGCACGCAACAGAGCCTCGAAACCAAGTGCCACCCTGAACCGGTCCGTTTTGGACCAGATCTATACAAAGTACGACGACAAACGGCAGCGCCCGCCTCCAGTCCCGGCTGTCCCCGCTACCGCCGCCGGAACCCGACAGACCATGGTTGACGCCAACAGCATTCCCTACGCTTACGCTTCCTACGAGGACGATGAGCCGGCACGTGCATCGCAGTACCCACGTTCGACGTACCAGCCGCCAGCACCAGGGCCCGCATACGGATACCAGCAAGGAACAGAGATGTACCCTCCGCAGCAGTACCATGTTGCTCCGCAGCAAAACATGTCATTTTCGCCACCGAATGCATATGGAATGCAGAGCCCTCAGGTTGGAAACCAGGTGGAGCCGTACACTGTTCAGCAAGTGGCGGATCAGAACTACTACGCCTACAATAACGCCGGTGGTGGGAATCCGAGTGCGAGAGCGGAAGGCCATGAATCGTACTATGCGCCGCCGATTGCAGCACGTCCGGATTACAAAACGAGCAAGTACGAGAGTGTCTATTCTGTCGCACCTGGCCGACAGCACTGAGAGCATGGGTCCTATACATTTTAAACATCTAGACTGGATCTGATTCGCGGTGCGACTGGATCTGATTGGCGGTGCAACTTTCGTTTTTTTGTCATTTTTGCGGTTTCAAACTTTGCAACATTGTGGATGCCCCTTGTATTTTTCTTGGCTTTGGCTGTATCATTTTTTGAGTTTCTTATCTGCTGCTGCGGGATATCTTGCTTTACTTTTGTAATCGTTTGATATTGCAGATTGTTCCATACAAAATACACACAAGATTTGCACGTCTCCTGCTGGTCCGTGGAAGAAGGATTCAAACGCTACGCATTCAAGTTTTGGCGCACGCATTGGATGCAGCTGGAAGAAGTCTATGCTATTACAGTAGATATACTTCCCACAGACACGCCACAGCTGCCATACCTCTTCTTCTTTACAGTGAGATCAACACGCCCGGCTTCGTCATCGATGTGCCACAAATTGGTGCAACTTCTCCGAATACTCGAAAATTCGAAATTCGCTGCGCTTTTTCAGGTTACGTGGTTGGTTACATTCGTGGGAATAAACCAAGCAGTCGGAAAAGCAACAGCTGGGCGATCGAGAGAGTTCGTATCAGCACCGCCCTCGATGAGCAAACGGCGCTCAAGAGGGAGACATGACATCAACTGACTTCAGATTCATCCAAATTCTGAAACGCTTATTTGCGTTATGTCTCGGAGTTTCGGTGCCACACAGTTTTGTGGCCCATGCTTTTTTCTTCTGTCAACATATCGAATTAGAATATATACCTGAAAATTTAGCAAAGGTTCCCCGAGAATTCCTTCTTTAAAAGGTTGCCTCTCCCAGCCTTCTGTTCATCCGCACATCACAATGTCCAAGGAAGGTCGGTACCCTCCACTTTGTTTCTTTTCTATAAATCCCTGATCCACCGCATGTTTGCTCAGCCGACGAACTTGGCCTTGCGGCTGTAACCGAGAAGGCCGAACTCGACCACGCCGGGGAACCTCTCTCTGAGAGAGATCTTCAGCTTCTTCAGCTCGAGAAGGAGCTCAACCAGAAGCTTGATACCGAGCTGGAAGAGGCTGGCGACAAACTCCTCTGGCCGAAAGCTCTCTACTTCATTATTCCGAACGAATTTGGAGAACGGTAGGGTTAAGAGCACTGATGTTCAAGATCCACCACTTAATCTTATATTTTTGAATAGTTTCAACTACTACGGTGTACGTCCGTTGTTTGCGAAGTACCTGACCCGCATGGTCGGAGTAACGTAAGTGCGCGGAAGAATGATTCGCCAATTGCGTGGCTCACATCGAATCAAGTTCTGCGCAGGGTGCTATCTACGTTTCTTACTTCAACGCTATGGCGTATGTGTTCCCGCTTGGTGGTGCTGCACTCTCAGACTCGTTCCTGGGAAAGTACTGGACCATCGTTTCGCTCTCCGTTGTTTACGCTATCGGTGTGATCCTCCTCGCTGTCTTCTCCATTCCTGGGCTCCTCGGCTACACCGGAGTCGATGACAAGGGTCAGCAGCTGCTCCCACTGATCAGTTGGTTCGTCCCTGTTGTTCTCATTGCTATCGGTACCGGCGGTATTAAGGTGCACTACTTTGACCCCATTCAATTGAGTTATCAAAAGCCTGATCCAAAAATGTAACAGCCTTGTGTCAGTGCACACGGTGGTGACCAATACCTCACCCACCAGCGCAAGGGTATGGACTTCTTCTTCTCCATCTTCTACATCTCGATCAACATCGGTAGTCTGATCTCCGGAAGTATCACCCCCATCTGGGCCCAGAACACCATTTGCTTCGGTCGCACTTGCTATTTCTACCCGTACATCATGTGCGCGTGCGTCTTCACCGTCGCCGCGTTGATCTTTGCTTTCGGTAAACCCTTCTACCGCATTGTCCCCGCGCGTGGACAGTTCCTCCCTTGGCTCGCGGTGAAGACCGCTCTCATCGGCGCATACAAATACTTCAAGGCGTCCCCTGCTGAGCGCAACGCAAAGAAGCACTACCTTGAATTCGCGACCGAGGCGGTTGGTGCGGACATGGTGGAAGAGACTAGGCTTCTCGGAAACGTGCTGTTTGCTATCCTTCCTATCATGTTCTACTGGATGGTGTACGACCAGGGTTCAGACGAGTGGTACTACCAGTACGACTTGATGACCCCCGCCAGCGGACTTCCGGCTGAGACTTTCTCGAACATCAACGCACTTTTGATGCAAGTTTTGAATGTGGACAAAGGCATCCAACTTGAATCTGATAGTTTAATGCCTTCACAGTATCATCATGGTTCCTGCATTGGTGCCTGTGTACCGCTGGCTTGAGGCCAAGAACATCCGGTTGTCGATCTTGGGTCGCATGACAATCGGCTTCAGTTTCATGTGCATTTCCTTCCTTGTGAGTACATAGAGCGAAAACACATCAAAAACTGACCAAAATATGTTTTGGCAGGTTTCGGCCATCCTCCAGATTTACGTTATTGACGCTTTCGACCCCACCGACCTTGACGAGAACGGTTACTGCAAGAGCAAGTGTATCAGCGGCTGGTGGCAGGTTCCTCAATGGGTCCTCCTCTCTCTCGGTGAAGCCATGTTGTCGCCCGAAGGTCTCAAGTTCACCTACATGGTACGTCGTCCACCCAAAAAGCATCTCGTTTGATCAGTTTAACTAAATTTTCGTTTGAAGAATGTTGGGAAGCAGATGCGTGCTCAGTCGGCGTCCTTCTGGTTGTTGATGAGCTCTCTAGGCAACATCATCACCGCCCAGGTCGGTGTCGGGATTGAAAACAACTCTTCTTTCAACGACTACGACAGTGTCAAGGCAAAAGCGAGCCCCGACAACGGTATCTCCTTGCCCGCCAAGTACTTCCTGTTCACTGGTAATAAACTCGCCCGACTGAAAAATATCGCTAACTGAAATATCCCAACAGGTCTTGCTTTCATTGCCAACATCTGGTTCTGGGCATGGGGTCTTTTCGTCTTCGAGTTTAAGGACCAGAACGCGACCATGACTGGAATTGAGGGATGGAGGGACCGTCGTCGCCGCGCAAAGAACCCCGAGATCGAGGCGACGATCGAAGTCGAAGAGTCTTCGTATGATGAGAAGAAGACAGAGGTTGCTGCTTAAGCTGGAAGATCAGAGGTTTATAGCGGATTATTTTGCAGCGAGGACTGTCTTTTCGTTAGGAACATTCATGTAACCCTCTCTTTCCTCGGCTTTCTCACCATTCGCTGTTTGAAAAGTTTGGTTTGCCTCATCAAGAATTTTTCTTATTACCAAACAGACATCAAACAAATTTGTTTTAAAGCCTCTGTGCAAATATACGTTGAAGGATGTGACTTATCTGATTCGAGCTTCAAGCACACAAAAACATGGTTGTCATCCAGTCGAGCTTCCCCTACATTGAGATCCCGTCAAAGATGTCTACTCATTCATCTCCAATGCGCCAAACCACACTGCCAACTGACCGCACTCATTGATTCAGCGCCACTTACAGACAGGGAACAGATCGCAGCGAGCGCGTTCGGATTTCGCAAGGTCGCTGGCTTAGTGAAGCATGCATGCAGTTGTCTCATAGTTTTATAGGTGCAAGGACAAAGTTCCGCGGCGGCGGGATTATCACACCACCAGACCCGGTCGCAGGGCATCACCAAAGACATAGACATGCTTTATGCGGGGAACGGCTCTGACTGCGAGTAGCGCAATGTCAAAAAAAAAGCAGCGGGTGTGATGAGCGAAGTTGCACAGGCATTGCGGAGTTGATCTGAAGAGGTACAACGGTACAACTGCTCGGTATCTCCGTAACAGCGAATAGTTCAAAATCCCCTCGCATTCGAGCACGCCACTGGTGTACGTGGGGTTTGCGATGGTGACGGTTGCCGGCTGTTTAGTTGACTCAGGAAGAGATGCGAAACAACTCTGCTTTACCTATGTTATTCCAGTGGGGCAACTGGCAGAAGCAAAGGTACATTTGGATCACAATCGAGATACTTCACTTTCTTAATTACATTATAGGAGTGAAGACAACGCACTTCTGACAAAGCAGTAAATCTAATGAAATTGTAATGAAAAACATGACTAACATACCTGAATGGCAAAGCAATAAGAGCGATAACTCTGAAGCTCTGGCATCCAGGTGAATAACAACGCTTTGATAAGCCTCTACCTAGTGCGATTCCACTTTTACACCCGCTCGAGTCCAAAAAAATCAGTCTGTCCATCCTCGGTCGCATGACCATCGGTTTCTCCTTCATGTGCATCTCCTTCCTTGTCTCCGGTATCCTTCAAATCAAGGTTGTCGAGGCTTTCGACCCCACCGACCTTGACGACAAAGGATGCTGCAAGAGCATCCGCCTTAGCGGATGGTGGCAGGTTCCCCAGTGGTTCCTCCTTTCACTCGGTGAGGCCATGTTGTCGCCCGAGGGTCTCAAGTTCACCTACATGAACGTCGGAAAGCAAATGCGCGCTCATTCCCTGTCCTTCTGGTTGTTGATGAGCTCGCTCGGTAACATCATCACCGCCCAGGTCGGTGTCGGGATCGAGAAGAACAACTCCTTCAACCACTACGACAGTGTTGAGGACAAGGGCCAGCCCCGACAACGGTATCTCCTTGCCCGCCAAGTACTTCTTGTTCGTGAGTTGCTGATTTCCCGCGGAGAAAGTTGGGGTGAATTTACATTTGCCGATCACTTTCCAGGTCCCGCCATCATCGCCAACACCTGGTTCTGGGCTTGGGGTCTGTTCATCTTTAAGCCGAATGAACGTACTCCTGGACCGCGCTCCAAAAGGACCGTATGCGTTTTACCCCCATTTCTTTGTTTGCTCTGTATGACGACAACGGGGAACGGTTCACTTACGTTCGGCGTGCGATTGAACAATCGTTTTTTTGTGTCGTGTTCATGTGTTTATACTCACGATTTCTCAAAATTAGGGGAAATATGCATGCTGATTATAAGTGGTGCCGACCAAAATTTGAGTTTGTGGGATCGCCGAATGTTCCGGTGTCTTTCCCATACGCGACTGCCTAATGCCAACCTCCTGTGCAGTGCGCAAAACGTCGGGCACTTTTACTACAATAGAAGGAATCGATGCCTCTTCCCAAAGCTTATGCCATTCTCTACAATGCTGGCGTTTCAATGTCATTTGCCACAATTCTGATGACAGCAGTGCTCAAAATTGTGCTTGCCGCTTTTTCTCTCTCTATCCGTGCCACCTACTGATGGCGAAGATTTGTGAGGCGGGCGTTGATCAGGCTTTACCAAGGTAGCCTGTGAGCGTAAGAATATTTTGTCAGACAAGGAAAAAGGACACGATGGGATCTCAAGCTTGGCGTTGGTCAAGATTCTTCACCCAAGACCTCGATTTTCGAAAGAAGTGCGCACGGCGATTTGTCGTGGAGAAGCTCTCTGCCACTCAGGGATCACTTCAGTTGCAAAATTTTCGAACCGATGGGGGGCCTATTGTCCGAAGTATTTAAGTCACTTGATGCGGATCAGTGCTTTCCCCACAGCTCAACAGCAAGATGTCGAAGGAAGGTTTGTGATTTCCATTTTGCTCGTTGATTAGAGGCTTAAGTCATACATGATACCAAAAACCAAGCTGACGAACTCGGACTTGCTGCTGCAACCGAAAAGATCGAGCTCGAACATGGCGTCGAGCCTCTTTCGGAGAAGGATCTTCAACTCCTTAAGCTCGAGCAGGAGCTGAACCAAAAGCTTGATTCGGAGCTCGAGAAGGGCGGTGAGAACTTGCTCTGGCCCAAGGCCCTGTACTTCATCATTCCCAACGAGTTCGGAGAGCGGTAAAAATCGTGGATGTACCTTGCCGTTAACATTGCTGAACGATTAGAACGTTTATTTCAGTTTCAACTACTATGGTGTCCGCCCTCTCTTCGCAAAGTACCTTACTCGTATGGTTGGAGTCACGTAGGTCAAGTCGATTATGGTCCTTGTTCAGAATGTTTTGATGCGTATCTTAGCGCCGCTCAGGGTTCCATCTATGTTTCTTACTTCAACGCTATGGCTTACGTCTTTCCCCTCGGTGGTGCCGCGCTCTCGGACTCGTTCCTCGGAAAGTACTGGACGATTGTCTCGCTCTCTGTCGTTTACGCGCTCGGTGTTATCCTCCTCGCCATCTTCGCGATTCCTGGACTCCTTGGCTACACGGGCGTCGACGATAAGGGCGTGCAATTGCTCCCCCTGATCAGTTGGTTTGTTCCCGTGGTGATGATTGCTATCGGCACTGGCGGTATTAAGGTATACAGACCCAGCATATCATTTGGCGTGCTACTTACCGCGATACCCCTACAGCCCTGTGTCAGTTCCCACGGCGGCGACCAGTTCCTGACCCATCAGCGCAAGGGTATGGATTTCTTCTTCTCCATCTTCTACATCTCGATCAACGTGGGAGGTCTTATCTCCGGAAGTATCACCCCACTCTGGGTTCAGAACACCGAATGTTTTGGGCGTCCTTGCTACTTCTACCCATACATCATGTGCGCTTGCGTCTTCACTGTGGCAGCCCTTGTTTTCGCGCTCGGCAAGCCTTTCTACCGCATTGTTCCTCCGCGTGGACAGTTCCTTCCCTGGCTCGCTTTGAAAACAGCACTTATCGGTGGGTACAAGTACATCAAGGCACCTGCAGCTGAGCGCAAGTCCAAGAAGCACTACCTCGAGTTCGCGACTGAAGAGATGGGCGCTGACCTTGTTGAGGAGACAAGGCTTCTCGGAAACGTTCTCTTCGCCATCCTTCCCACCATGTTCTACTGGATGGTGTACGACCAAGGGTCTGACGAGTGGTACTACCAATACGACTTGATGACTCCGGCCGGTGGACTTCCAGCAGAAACTTTCTCTAACATCAACTCTATTCTGATGTGAGTTTGAGCATAATAGTAAAAGCGAGTATAGATTTTTCTGAGATATGGTTCTCTCTGTAGCATCATCATGGTTCCGACTTTGGTGCCCGTTTACCGCTGGCTCGAGTCTAAGAACATCCGTCTGTCGATCTTGGGTCGCATGACTATCGGCTTCAGTCTGATGTGCGTTGCATTCCTTATCTCTGGCATCCTCCAAATCTACGTCATCGACGCGTTCGACCCTACTGACCTTGACGACAAGGGCTACTGCAAAAGCAAGTGCCTTAGCGGTTGGTGGCAGATTCCGCAATGGTTCGTCTTGTCCCTCGGCGAGGCTATGCTTTCCCCTGAAGGTCTCAAGTTCACCTACATGGTATTACCTATGCCGTATGGCTTTCGACTTGGCCAACTTATGAGTTATTTGGTAGAACGTCGGAAAGCAGATGCGTGCTCAGTCGCTTTCCTTCTGGTCGTTGATGATTTCCCTGGGTAACATCATCACCGCCCAGGTTGGTGTCGGAATCGAGAAGAACGACACGTTCAACGACTACGACAGTGTCAAAGCTAAGAACAGCCCCGACAACAGTATTTCCTTGCCCGCCAAATACTTCTTGTTCACCGGTGAGTATGTTTGCAAGGTGCATGTGCACACTTAACCTATATCATGAAGGCCTTGCTATCATTGCAAACATCTGGTTCTGGGCTTGGGGTCTGTTTGTCTTTGAGTTCAAGGATCAGAATGCCACCATGACCGGACTCCCGGGCTGGAGGGACCGCCGCCGTGGCATTAAGCATCCCGAAGTCGAAGCAACAATCGAGGTTGCTGAGGTCGCGACCGAAGAGAAAAAGGACGCACAGATCGCTGCTTGAGCTTCCGTCAACGAGGACCGCTCAAGTTTGGCGGTCCAAATATGACGATATGCAGAGTAATCTGGGATGTTTAGCGAAGATACCAACAATCTTCGTTTTGCCCCGGCTTGCACGCAGAAACCCATCAGAGTTTTGTATTTGTTGTCGACTCTCATCAAGTTATCCCTCATATTTCAATACATCAAATTTAGTCTCATCATCATGCTATTCTCAAACATGTAAATCTGCCTACGCACACAACGGTTACTTTCTTTACCATGGTTTGCTGCCTCGGTAGGGCTTGCGGTGGCACATTATGGCGTACGCGTGGCACTGCCAAAAGATACTGCCAGATAAAGCAACTTGGAGGATCGATATTTATATCTCAGCGGTGAATTTTTATGCAAATTGATAAAATGTAGCATAGTGCCATACATCAATATATAGAAGGATCACCTTCCCCATTCCACATCCACCACAGATGTCCAAGGAAGGTTCGTGCGTAGAAATGAAGAATTGGCAACTGTGCGGTCAAACTGATCTGGAATTAACGTATCAAACAGCGGACGAACTCGGGCTTGCTGTCGCGACCGAAAAGATCGAGCAGGAACACGGCGTCGAGCCCCTTACGGAGAAGGATCTTCAGCTCCTTAAGCTCGAGCAGGAGCTGAACCAAAAGCTTGATTCGGAGCTCGAGAAGGGCGGTGAGAACTTGCTATGGCCCAAGGCCCTGTACTTTATCATTCCCAACGAGTTCGGAGAGCGGTAAAAATGGTGGATGTACCTTGCTGTTAACATTGCTCAATGTTTATTATTTCAGTTTCAACTACTATGGCGTCCGCCCTCTCTTTGCAAAGTACCTTACTCGTATGGTTGGAGTCACGTAAGTCTAGTCGATGATGGTCCTTGTTCAGAATGTATTGACCCGTATCTTAGCTCCGCTCAGGGTGCCATCTATGTTTCTTACTTCAACGCTATGGCTTACGTCTTTCCCCTCGGTGGAGCTGCACTCTCAGACTCGTTCCTGGGAAAGTACTGGACCATCGTTTCGCTCTCCGTTGTCTATGCCCTCGGTGTGATCCTGCTTGCCATTTTCGCGATTCCTGGACTCCTTGGCTATACCGGAGTTGACGATAAAGGCGTGCAGTTGCTCCCACTCATAAGTTGGTTTGTTCCCGTGGTGATGATTGCAATCGGCACTGGCGGCATCAAGGTAACTTATCTGCCACAACAATCTAAAAGCAGTCATCTTAATGTATTTCTTCTAAACTAAAGCCGTGTGTCAGTTCTCATGGTGGTGACCAGTTCCTCTCTCACCAACGCAAAGGAATGGATTTCTTCTTTTCGATCTTCTATATTTCGATCAACATCGGTGCTTTGATCTCAGGAAGCATTACCCCAATCTGGGTCCAGAATACTGAATGCTTTGGGCGCACCTGCTACTTCTACCCGTACATCATGTGCGCGTCTGTTTTCACTGTCGCGGCCCTTGTTTTCGCGCTTGGAAAGCCATTCTACCGTATCGTTCCGCCACGTGGCCAGTTCCTTCCCTGGCTCGCGCTCAAGACTGCTCTTATAGGTGGCTATAAGTACATTAACGCCCCACCTGCTGAGCGCAAGTCCAAGAAGCACTACCTCGAGTTCGCCACTGAGGATATGGGCGCTGACCTCGTTGAGGAGACCAAGCTTCTTGGAAACGTCCTCTTCGCCATTCTTCCAACCATGTTCTACTGGATGGTGTATGATCAAGGCTCTGACGAGTGGTACTACCAGTACGACCTGATGACCCCCGCTAGCGGACTTCCAGCCGAGACTTTCTCGAACATTAACTCGCTCTTGATGTAAACTCGAATATGAAAAGTCAGTGCTTGAATCTGATGATTTATTTTAACAGCATCATCATGGTCCCTGCCTTGGTGCCATTGTACCGCTGGCTTGAGGCGAAGAACATCCGGTTGTCGATTTTGGGTCGCATGACCATTGGTTTCGGCTTAATGTGCGTCGCGTTCCTCATTTCCGGGATCCTTCAGATTTACGTCATCGACGCTTTCGACCCCACCGATCTTGACGACAAAGGATACTGCAAGAGCAAGTGCCTCAGTGGTTGGTGGCAGATCCCCCAATGGTTCATTTTGTCACTTGGCGAGGCTATGCTTTCCCCTGAAGGTCTCAAGTTCACCTACATGGTATTACCTAAACCTTATGGCTTTCTACTTGGCTAACGTATGCGTTGTTTTGTAGAACGTCGGAAAGCAGATGCGCGCTCAGTCACTGTCGTTCTGGTCTTTGATGATTTCCCTGGGTAACATCATCACCGCCCAGGTCGGTGTCGGAATCGAGAAAAACTCCATGTTCAACGACTACGATAGCGTTAAAGCCAAGAGCAGTCCCGATAACGGCATTTCGTTACCGGCCAAATATTTCTTGTTCACTGGTGAGTTCGTAATGGCGCTCTCAAGCCTGCTCGGGTTTAAGCTTTCTTCCATTTGAAAGGTCTCGCCATTATTGCGAATATTTGGTTCTGGGCCTGGGGGCTGTTTGTCTTTGAGTTCAAGGACCAGAACTCGACAATGACTGGATTAGAAGGCTGGAGGGACCGTCATCGCCGGGCCAAGCATCCAGAGATCGAAGCCACTGTTGAAGTTACCGGAATCGTGGACGACGGCAAGAAAGTTGAGGCTACGGCTTGAACCAAAGCGTTTGGTTGGTCAACTTCGTCTCATTTACCCTATGTTATACCTTCTCTGCTCTATGTCACTGGATGGGACACGCAGTCTTCCTATTCATCGAGATGCTGCTTGCTTCCACATTGCTCAATGGTTCTTTATGCAATGTTGTATATGCTCAAACATTCATGGTCAAGTGTTTTATACTTTCAAGTTCTGAAGCTGTTCGTATCCTCATATGTCAAAATAAACAGCTTTCACACTTGAGAGACTCAGAAAAGTCATATTTCTAGGTTGCGACTGGATGGGCTGTCGATTGTGATAAAGTTAGAAAACTCTAAAAAATGACATTGATAAACGTGTGGCTTTTCGCCGTTCTATAGAAACCTTAAATTTTTCTTGTTTTGCCACATTTCTGAAGTCATCAAAGTCGGATTGGAACTTTCGCCTGCCGATCAGAATGTCAGAATGTTTTGCATGACAATGCTCGCATTGGCTTTTGGCTTCAGTCATGAATTATTCCTGGGGGAGAGCTGGAATGTGCCCGAGCGCAGCGAAAGTGTATTGGTTTATGGTTTTTTGATTACAACCCAAAAACGTTGTCCCACGAAACTGAGGGATACAATGCGGTACATACCCCAAACAGATTCGTCACTCAAAGGTTGCAGAGAGAAGATAGAAGATCCAATTGAAGTTCATGTGGAAACCTTTCTAACCAGCATTTATTCGGAGCCTGTCACTACTGTATGTCACTACTCGCCCAGTTTACTCCGCCAGCTTTTTCGTGATTGAGAATTTGATCATGCGATTGGCAAATTTACTTCCCAAATTTATTCTTGGTCGAAGCATATAAAGCCCTCCGATTACTCCCCGGTTGGCCCTACGTTTTGGTCTTTTCATTCACAGAATGTCAAAGGAAGGTTGGTGGTCAATGTTAAGTTCGAGAGACGCGACGAAACGTTTGATCAATTCAATACAGCCGACGAACTCGGCCTTGCCGCTACCACTGAGAAGGTTGAACTCGACCACGGAGCCGAGCCTCTCTCCGAGAGGGATCTTCAGCTCCTCAAGCTCGAGCAGGAGCTGAACCAGAAGTTGGACACCGAGCTTGAGAAAGGTGGTGACAACTTGCTCTGGCCCAGGGCACTCTGGTTCATTATTCCCAATGAATTCGGAGAGCGGTATGTGATACAGATGTGCATGTTGTTAGTTGGCTAATGACTTGACTTTAGATTCAACTACTATGGTGTCCGCCCCCTGTTCGCCAAGTACTTGACTACCATGGTCGGAGTCACGTAAGTCGACGTCTCCCTCGTTGTGGTTGATCTTGTTCGATCTGACCAGGATCATAGCTCTGCCCAGGGTGCCATTTATGTTTCGTACTTCAACGCCATGGCCTACGTTTTCCCTCTTGGTGGCGCCGCGCTTTCCGACTCTTTCCTCGGAAAGTATTGGACCATCGTCTCCCTCTCCGTTGTATACGCTCTCGGTGTCATTCTGCTCGCTATTTTCTCTATCCCCGGTCTGCTCGGCTACACTGGTCTCAACGAGAAGGGTTTGGAGTTGCTTCCCTTGGTCAGTTGGTTCGTTCCAGTGGTGCTCATTGCCATTGGTACTGGAGGCATTAAGGTATGTGTGGTGAAACGTTCTTTAAAAGAAGCTAAAAGGTTCTTGGCAGCCATGTGTCAGTGCTCACGGAGGCGACCAATACCTCACCCATCAGCGAAAGGGTATGGACTTCTTCTTCTCGATCTTCTACATCTCCATCAACATTGGTGCATTGATCTCGGGAAGCATCACCCCACTCTGGGTTCAGAACACCACCTGCTTCGGCCGTCCTTGCTACTTCCAGCCCTACATCATGTGCGCATGTGTCTTCACTGTGGCGGCATTGATCTTTGCTTTCGGTAAACCCTTCTATCGTATCGTTCCTCCCCGTGGACAATTCCTTCCATGGCTCGCGGTCAAGACTGCTCTTATCGCTGGTTACAAGTACATCAAGGCTCCCTCTGCTGAACGCAAGGCAAAGAAGCACTACCTCGAGTTCGCGACCGAGGAAATGGGTGCCGATCTCGTTGAAGAGACCAAGCTTCTTGGAAACGTGATCTACGCAATCCTTCCCATCATGTTCTTCTGGATGGTGTACGACCAGGGTTCGAACGAGTGGTACTACCAGTACGACTTGATGACTCCGGCTAGCGGCCTCCCTGCTGAGACTTTCTCGAACATCAACTCGCTTTTGATGTATGTTTCCTGATTGGTCCGACACAGGCGCACAATCCTTTTCTGATTTATGCCATTAGCATCATTCTGGTTCCGTCTTTGGTGCCTTTGTACCGTTGGCTTGAGTCCAAACAGATCCGCTTGTCTATTTTGGGACGCATGACTATCGGGTTCAGTCTTATGTGCATCTCTTTCTTGGTCTCCGCCATTCTTCAAATCCAAGTTATTGAAGGATTCGACCCCACTGATCTCGATGACAAAGGTTACTGCAAGAGCAAGTGTGTAAGCGCTTGGTGGCAGCTTCCTCAGTGGTTCCTCCTTTCCCTCGGTGAAGCCATGTTGTCGCCCGAGGGTCTCAAGTTCACCTACATGGTATGTCCTCCGGGCGAGTATTTCTGCTCAATTGATGAACAAACTATCCTGTAGAACGTCGGAAAGCAGATGCGCGCTCAATCGCTGTCCTTCTGGTTGTTGATGAGCTCTCTCGGTAACATCATTACCGCCCAGGTCGGCGTCGGAATCGAGAAAAATTCCATGTTCAACGACTACGACAGCTTGAAGGCTAAGAGCAACGTCGACAACGGTATATCCTTACCAGCCAAGTACTTCTTGTTCACTGGTAAGCAATTTTGCGACACTGTGCCAGAAAATTTTCCTCAAAACTACTTTCAATAGGTCTCGCCATCATTGCCAACATCTGGTTTTGGGCTTGGGGTCTGTTCGTCTTCGAATTCAAGGACCAGAACTCCACCATGACTGGTCTTGAAGGCTGGAGGGACCGTCGTCGTCGTACCGAGCACCCCGAGGTTGAAGCAACCATCGAGGTCGCTGAGGTCAGCTCTGGTGACGAAAAGAAGGTTGAGACCACCATCTAAGCGGGATTTTTGCGTGATCGCGAATCTGTACCCCAAACACTCGAGCATTTATCTTTTCCTAGTCATGTTGATCTCCCGCAAAGTTTGGCTATTTTTTCATGGGTTTCATTTTGCAGCACCGGCTTTTGATTCCGTTTCCCCTTCTATGAGAAAACTGTGCATGTCTCTTTTCATGAAATACCTTGTTTGCGTGGAAAGCCATTTTCATTTGTTGCAAGGTGTATCTGCTATTTCACCGTCTTGGCATGTTGCCTCATACCAAAAAAAGAACATTTGCCAATTGAAAGTGGATTTCCTTCCTTTAACGTCGTTCAAACCAGCTGCTGACACCTCTGGATTTCATTAAAGTATCATGAATTTGATTTCCTTGTTGAGTAGCTATTATGAGTAGTGATTGGAGTTCCAATTGGGTATTTTAGGCATAACAATTTGTTTCTCCCAATTCAAATCGACAAATTGGACAAAACAATCGTGTTTACCATATTATCGTCATCCACTTTCGGCGAATCTGCAGGTCCATCAAGAGTTACTGACCGAAACGCAAACTCCCGCCCAGAAACTTTCAAACAAATGATAGTTTATCCCTCAAAACATATTGATGAGATCATTCCATCCGAAGTCGTCATCCAAATTCTCCAGCACCTAGAGCCTCGCTCCCGCTGCAGGGCGGCACGTGTTTCCCGCCGCTGGAACGTGATAGCGTACTCCGACCCAGGCCTTTGGCAACGCCTCGACCTCTCCAAACGCATCAGTTGGGCCGAGTCAGATGAAACCCGTAACAGCCTGACGAGGTGGGCAACTTCCACGGGGAACCCCGTCGACGAACGTTTGCGGTTCCTCCTCGCGAACGCCGCTCCACGAACGCCCTCGACGCTCACGCGTTTCCGACGGCTCCAGAGACTTTCGTTGAACTTTTGCCCGTCTGTGGATCTTACAGTGTTCGAGGAGCCGCAGCTTGTGGGGTTGCTTGGAGAGTGTTTGACGCATTTGTCGTTGAATGGGTGTGGGGATGGGGTGGATAGCTTTACGTTGTATCATCTTAGAGGGTTGAAGGGATTGTGTTCTTTGGACGTCGCACATTGCGAGCAGGTAAGCTCTTGAATGAATCGGAAACTGGAAGCGCTCAAGGTTTGTTCGTCAGATCGATGATCGGGGGATGGAAGTGATTGCGCATTTTATGCAGCAGCTCAGCCAACTGAATTTGAGCTACTTGTTCAAGTTAACTGACGATGGAGTTCGAAAGCTGATGCGGATGCCGAACCTTAGTAGCTTGGACTTGACCGGTTGCTGTGAGTTTAATAACATGGGCTCGCATTTACTTTGTTTGGTTAATGACATCCGTTTCCATAGATCGTATCAAGACATATCCTTGGGCAACTTCATTAGCAGCTTCAACGGATTCCAAAAGAAATCCGACGCTTCCACTAAAGGAGCTTTATCTTGGCGAAGACTCCCGCCTCCAGACATCGCGTGGATTCTGGTTGCTCTGGTTCAGCTTCAGCTTCAACATTTCGACCTTCGTGCAGTGCTGTCCGCTCCTCGAGACATTGAGGCTCAATATGGTACTCTTTGACTCCGTGATAAATGACGCAGGTGGGGGCGGAGGTGTGAACGGTGTAGATAATCTGGCAGTGGCGATTGTGAATGCAGAAGCTGTCGCGCAGCCCAACGTCCCGCAAGTATCGCCTCAGCTGCGAAATGCGCTCACATTGCTTGTCAGCCATTGCAAGAATCTGTCTCACCTCTCTCTCATCGTTGACAAATCAATGGTCCAGTCCCTCTGCACAAAGGCGGTGTCAGCCCGACTGAGCAAACTCCGCGCACTCGAGCTGACTTTTCACATCGGCGTCACTGCCGAACACCTTCGACAATGCGTCGAGTTCGAGAATGGAGAAGCGCTGAGTCGATTGACGGTACTCAAATTTCATTCGAAGCACGCTAGTGTGTTTGATGATAGGCTACTCAAGGCGGTGAGCGGGTGTGCGAAGGGGCTCGAGTTTATCGAAATCAATGCGGAGGAGATATCTTGTTGGGGAGGGTTGAGAGTTTGGGAGATAACGGGATCGAGAAGAAGTAGACTTGATAACGGGCCGAATGACATGTTGTTGAGCGATGGTGTAAAGAGGAGACACTTTGGTCAACATACTGCTCGTAGCTCGATATCTGAGGGTGGACTTGTGTGCATAGCGGATGGACTTGGGAAAACGCTGCAGTCTCTTTTCTTGCACAGAGCAACGCTAACAAATTCGACGCTGAGGAGACTTGGATCGGGATTGAGCCAGCTACGCGAAATGAGTATGACCGATCTGACCCAGATCGACCGAGGGAATAAGCTATCCATCCTTGCGCGGCCAAGGAAAAAATCCAGATTTGCTACGCACAAATCGTCGCTAGGGGCAATGAAACTCGAGACGTCAACATCATTATCAGCGATGCGGTTCCGTCTGAGAAAATTGGAATTGTCAAGTGTTTCTGGATTTACTGATCTTGACATCGCCAATTTCTTATCTGGGTTTCCGCTGTTACAATGGGTCGACCTCAGTTTTTCCTTCACCTATCCCAGTAAGTTGAGCCATCCACATGAAGTGAAACTAAATAATCATCACACTTTATAAATAGGGACGTTAAAAGTTATCACTGACCACTGCCAATACTTATCATATTTGAGGCTTTGCGCACTCCCCAACTGCAAAGTACAAACACCACTATCGCGGCAAAGACGAGTGTCTACTACCTCACCAACAAGGAACTCGAAAAAGACAGTATGCTCACCATATATTCCAAACTCGAGAAACTCTTTGGTCCCAGAGTATCTGATCCCTTCACATCCGGAATGCCGATCCTTCGTCAGATTCGCAGAGCGAGGGGGAAGAAGACTCAAAGTTCTGGATCTTACGGGAGAGCTAGGTAGCCATTTTATAATGAAGTATTTTAAATGCCAAATTTGATTGGACTTTTTGGGTTGACAAGGCATCAACAATTTTACTCTTTCAGCACTTGGATCACTACCCTGCTTACACACCATGTTTTTGGACAGCATACCAAGGCTAAGTGGCGACGCAGTTGTAAAATTGGTCCAGAGAAAGGCATCGGGTAACCTTGAGCAAGATATTAATTCAGCGACGGCCAACGAATTCTTTGGGCGGAGTGGACTTAAACGTCTGTACATTCGACATTGTGTTGGACTTCAGTTCACTAAGATCCAGAGGCAGAAGCTAATCGAAGGTTTCAAACTCGAGCTTGTTGTTGATGGATCCCGCCCAATGGGAAGCAGTGTTATAGAGGGAGAGGGAATGGGGGAGGCGGAAGATGATCTCAGTGAAATAGGCGACGGGCCAGCAACCGGCACAAATGAACCACTGATAGGAGAAGCTGAGCATGAGAATACGGAGGAAACCGAGCCGTTGCTGAGCTGATCTTTTCGAATTAAACAAAACTCACCACAAAGTTGGTTCCCACGGTCCCTTCCACGCCACCCACCCACCCACCACGCAACGCACCACTTGGCGTGCTTGTCACTCTGCGAGCTTGTTGGACCTGTGCACGAAGGTCGCTGCCCTGCGTGGAAAACCCATACCCCGCATTCGTTAGGGGTTGCTCTGCTCTGCCTCGAATCTGCTGTCTATTTTACTTCTCTTTGCCTGCCCATTTCTGCTGTGGTGGGACTGCTGGTCTGCTCCACCAATATCTGCTTGATTCGCTCCATCCCTTCGCTTGCCTGGTGCTTTGTCTTCCGTCCTCGCTGGGTTTAGCATCTGGTCTCTACTTTGCGGCACTCGCATGCGTGAATCACTTCCTGTGACCGCCATATGCTCTTGCCCCACCAACCGTCATTTGCCATAAGTCACGCACTCGTGTCTCTGGACAGCACCAGCTGACATCAGTATTCCCTAATACTTGTTCGGGGAAAGCATAAGGTGAGGGCATCATTTTTGCGGGGTAATGGCATCGGCTGAACCACCGTCACCATTTAATGGGGCAGTTAAACGAATCAAATTATGAACGACCTTGATCCTTTGAACGATCCCCCTGTCCATCGAGGTGCACCTGCCGTTCCTCTCGCCATTCGGCCTCAGCCTTCGATGGAATCCAATGGTGGAGGATCCGAATCTGGTTTTCAACCCTTTCAAAATTTCTCAAACGGAAGCATCGCCCGCCCGGCATTTGTTCAAGGAAGCTTGCAGCAATCCAAAGTCTCAAGCAATACTCAGGACCCGTGGTCTTCGGAAATCTGGAAATCTCCAAGTGTGGATTCACTCCGCCAGTCGATTGGGAATGGGTCGCCGTTGGATGTGGTGACTCAACCCATCGGATCTCAGCGAAAACAGTTCGATTGGAATCTTCCAACGGATTCGGCGTACGGTGGAGGAGTTCAAGCAGCCGACGCAGCCAGTTACTTGACAACCTCTGACGGAACCACACAGAATTTTGTATCTTCTCTCGGTGTGTCCCCCATGTCGCGTCAGTACGGGGGGTCTGGCGGGCTGGCCGATGATGTCGCTTCTCCGCAGCGCAGTCGCTATGGTAACATGACGACTCCGGCCAACTCCAGCGCTTTTCAAATCGGAAGAGGGCAACACAACTCCCTAGCTTCATCGCCTTTCAATGATGATGCGCCATTCGATGCATTTTTAAAAGTTGACGGGCGAGAGTTCACTCACTCGAAGTCACCCTTGTTTGACCGTTCTTTGCAAGAGAACCTGAGACTGGGAGGTGCTTCTCAAGGGCTCGGTTCGCAGCAATTCCAACCGTACCGGCTGGATGATGAAGAAGGAGAAAACAGCGCACTTGGGCGAAGCTTGCTCGCTGGATCATCCGGCTACCAAGGAAGTTACCGCGGAAACGTCGGTCCTCAAGGGAACGCATACAACGTCGCGTCACTTTCTCGGAGACTGGGCAATACTAGCCTTGGCGGTGACCCTTTCTTACCTCATCCGGATGGCGATCTCCCGTTTCCCCTTGATTTGGACGACATGCAGCAGAACGAACGTTCTCACCAGGATTTTTCCGGCTACGGCGGTTTCGAGAGAGAACCTCTGGGACAATTTTCTAACGTTAACGCCCTCGGAATCGATCGTGAGCTTCGCCACCGAGCGTCAACGCTTTCCAACGTTAGTAGCGCTGCGTCACCTTTTGTCGAGGATTCTGCGGACGGATACTTTGGAGCGAAATATGGCGGTGCATACCCCGGACAGGACTTCCTATCTTCGTCATTTCCTATGGGACCGAATCGGTTCGGACCGGGAAGCACACCTAGCCAGCAAAATTCTGCAGCTATGCTGTCTGCATCGATGAGCAACAGGGCCGACCGGATCATGAGTTTGCAGCAGCAGCAGCAGCTCCAACAACAGCTGCAACTTCAGCAACAGTACTTGAAGCAGCAGCAACAACTGCTCCAGCAATACGCGCAGCAGCAGCAGCAACAGCAACAGCAACAATCTGCGCTCGGCGCATCTCAGCGTCAAATGTTTGGAGGACTTGTTATTTCTCGTGAGGGACAGAGTCAGAACACCTCTGGGTTAGACATTCGAGCTGGCGGACACAACGGCTCGTTTACTCGAAGAACGTCTCAGCCGTACCTGTCTTCCTCTTGGGGTGCCGCTGCTGCTCTTGCAGCTGCATATGCGAGTACCTCGCCGAACTTTGGAACATCAGTTGGCTCAGACGACGGGATGTTTGACCCGACTGCCGCGCGTTCGATCGGGAGTCGGCAGCCACTGCATTACCATCACGGCATGCCCTTCTTTGCTGGAAAAGTTCCGACGGGTGCTTCTATGCCCTCCACCAGCACGCTATCGGCTCTGATCAGTCCACCCACCGATCGTCGTCTTTTGGCGCACCATGCGAGTCTGGGATCGATGAACGAGTTCCGCGATGGATCGCAGCTGTATTCTACTGCTGCAGGGCTTGCGGGATTGTCTGCGCAGCTCATCACTGAAGAGATTGATGAAGAGGGATGCCCTGTAATTAAGGTTCCGAGACTTCCGTTCAGAGGATCTGAGGGTACAGGGCAACACATGCGTATTTTGTTTTGGGGCTTACAGCTTTTTATAGGAACCATGGTCATTCCTCACCGGCTGTGGAAGAAGGGTGGAAACGAGAACATTGACAGCCGTAAGCAGCACTCCTCTGAACATTGCCAATTTTCGTTGCTCATGCTCTCGGCGGTAGGACACTTCACGATAATGTCATACAACGTTCTTGCTCCTCATTACGTGTCGCTGGAAAAGTACAGCCTCACCGACACGCTTTACTTGAACTGGGAGTATCGCCGTGAACGTATCCTCGACGAAATCTGTTTCTATAGTCCCGACTTTGTTTGTCTTCAGGTAATTGTTGCATCGAGTTCATTGCTTTTTACAGATATTAAGGACCATGATTCATTAGGAGGTTTCCCCATATGACTTTAAGGAATACTTCTTGCCAACACTCCAGCGCTTGGGTTATGACGGTCACTTCCAACTGAAGAAGCGAGATCACGCTGCGGACGGATGTGCTACCTTTTATCAGGAATCTCGGTTCCAGCTGCTTGCCGTTCAAGCTTTCGCATATCACGATCAGATTCAAGGGTTGGACACCACTGCAGATTTGAAGGCGAGACTTCAGCCCTTCTCCAACATCGCGTTGGTGTGTGTGTTCCAAAACCGTCAGTCTCCGAGGTCATTGCGGGTACGCGTGGTGAACACGCATTTCCATTGGGACCCTAACTATGGTGACACAAAACTGTTGCAAGCTGCGATCCTGATGGAGTGGCTGGAGCGGACCCACCGAGACGTTCCCACAGTGATTGCGGCGGATCTGAACTCGAAGGTCGGCGATCCTGTGCTCGACTACATGGTGCGTGGAAGGGTTGCCCCCGGCTTACTATTCGCAGGCAAAGATTTCGGTCGGTTTTCGGGAGGCGGGCCGTGGCCGCTGTTGCCTTCATCCGCTGCCGTTGCGGCAGTCGCTGCAGCGACGGTCAACGGCGTGCAGATGCAGCAGCAGCTCTTACTGCAGCAGCAGCAGCAGAACCAGAATCAGAATCAGCATTTCCCAGCGCTCGGACAGAGCCCCGCAACGACTGCTAAGGCGCAGCAGGTGCCCCAGAGTCCGGTGGCGCTGGCTGCAATTTCCACAGGTTCGCCCGGGGTACCGGGGCTTTCCGGAAGTGCGTATCACGGATACACCGGACAACCAGGGCAGTCTCCGCCATTCCTCTTGCGACATGGTACAAAGTTGGCTTCGGCTTATGACAGACGTGATTTGCCTTTCACAAACAAGACTCCAGACTTTTGTGGGTCGATCGACCATATTCTGTACACTTCCGGGACGCTTTCGATTCGGGACGTGCTTGGAGACTTGATCCCTGTGCCTTCTTCGGGAGATGCCGAGAATGGCGGTGATGAACAGGCTAATAAGCTTGGTGCTGGAATCCAAGAAGCGTTATCTGCGGTGACGACGCCGTCTCCCCTACTGCCAGCAGCTGAGAGTTCACAAGTTGGGACAGCAGGAGAAACCGAAGCGATTCCCAAGCTGGTAAAGATTGTGCCGACGATTGAACGATCTGGAGACCCGGACGTTGACGCAGCAGCCAAAGCCACAGACGCAGCGGCGCAGGAAGTGGATCCGGATCTAGCTGGAACAACCCCGACGAACATGGGACCTGCATTCGCACCAGCACCTCCACCGCCCTCGACATATCTGACACGAGTGCAGTCGCTCCCAGCACGCTACTATCCGTCGGACCACCTTCCACTTATTGCTGTGCTCAAGTGGAAAACAGTGCCGATCCTATCGTCGTCCAACCCCACAGGTCTATCAGTGGCTGGGGCAGGCTCACGAAGCCGCAATACTGGGGCAGGCGTTAATAAAGGGATGGTAGGTGCCTTTGGAATGAGTGGGGGTACTACTACTACAGCTGCAGTACCGATTCCGTCGAGCGTTCCGGGAACGACAGGTCAGTCACAGAACGAGGTGACGTATGCGCGGGTCACGACCCAGGGGATGCATTCTGGATCGGGGCAGCATGGTGGGACGGGCACGACTCCGCCATCTGCATTGAGCCACTCGCTTGCGGCAGCTCTGGCGGCACCCGAGGGTCCTTCTCTTGGCGGATCACTTGGGAAGCGTTAATGGACGTGAGTGTGCATGAGAATGATGTGTTTTTGAGCTATCGCGGCTCTATCGATTTTCAGTTCCTCCGGTATGCACGGTTGTTTTCATTGATATGTGATTTGCGAAAGACATAGTAAGAAAAGAGTTACGGACCAAAGCTCATGTGCGGTCATTGCGTCCACTCAAATTTGTAGTTGGTGTTTTGTTGTACAGGCACACGCACTATGCGATGGATGGCGCGGAGATGCAAAGACGGGTTAATTGGTGGCACCTGAAGGGACGACAGCGCTGTAGCTGTGTGAAGAGAGTTCAACGTTCGGTGATATGGAACCAAGAAGCGAATTCACGCTCAATATCAGCAACAAATCACGGTTGGCTGTGAGAGTTAGAATCATAGAATCACGGAATCAGAACACTACACCGGTTTATGCACGCCACCAGCAGCACCCACCACCACCTGACTCAGCCACAACTACAACAACCAGTCCGTTACTGCTGATATTATTGCTAATATTGCTAATATTACTATCATTATTATTCCTCCGTTATAAGTTACTCGTCCCCTCATCACCCTCGCTGCTGATCGCTATGGCTGACACTTCTGACCTGAAGACCCCGGACCCGGCAATCGCAGAGGAGATCGCCGACGAGAAGAAGAGGCTTCCCTCCATCGCCGACGACCCCATCTCGGCGGACCCCCCTGTCGATGACCCCGACGCTCCTCAGTTGACCGTGCGTTCGGTCCTTGTGGGTTGCTTGCTCGGTACCCTGATTTCGGCCTCGAACTTCTACCTTGGCTTGAAGCTCGGATGGACCTGTAAGTTTTGAAATTGCCACCAAATGCAGACGCTCATCCTCTATGTATCAGTCGGTGCGGGTATCTTTGGCAGTATCTTCGGATACACCATCATCCTTCTCATCAGCTCTTTCTTCGCCAAGCTGATTGCCAGCAACGTCACCTTCATCTCCTTCCTTGGCAAGGCCCTCGGTCGCCCCTTCAACGCCCGTGAGCACGCTACTCTCTGCTCTGCTGCCACTGCCTCGGGTTCTGGAACTCTTGCCGGTTACATCTCTGGTATCCCCGCTATGTACCGTCTCGGTCTCCTCTCCACCCGCCCCTCGGACGACTACGGTCGCCTCTTCGTCTGGGCCATCGCTGCGTCGCTCTACGGTATTTTCTTCGCCGTTCCGCTTCGCCAGTGGTTCGTCTTGAAGCAGGATCTTCCCTTCCCCTCCCCCCGTGCGACCGCTGTCATCATCCAGTCCGTCAACGCTGCCGGTGGTGCCGAGATGGCGAAGAAGAAGACCCTGGCCGTCTTTGTCGCTTTCGGTTGCATCTTCTCGTTCATGGCCATCGTATACTTCGTCCCCGTCGTCCAGAACTGGCACATCTTCTACTGGCTCGCCATGGCTTTCCCCTCTGACTCGGACGCCTACAACAACTTGATGTGGGCCAACAAGTGGAACTTTTACATCCAGTGGACTTTCGCTTTCGTCGGTGCCGGTATGATGACCCCTGGAAACACAGTCATCTCTCTTGTTTTCGGTACCGTCCTCGCCTGGGGTATCATTGGTCCCATGCTCTACTCCAAGGGTGTACTCACGGGTCCCGCCTCTTGCCGTTTCAAGATGGACAAGTGCGTTGTTGGCGGCAAGCCCTATGTCGTCACTGACCTCCCCTCTGCCCGTTACTGGCTCCTCTGGGTCGGTGTCTTCTTGATGTTGGCTGCTTCCTTCACCGAGCTCTTCTCTAACTGGAGGACCATTGCCTCTGGATTCAAGGCTCTCGGGTCCACCGTCAAGGGCGGTATTGCCAAGATGACCGGAAAGGCCACCACCGCTGAGGAGCGCGTCGACCAGGACCCCGCACCCCTTAACCAGCGCGTCCCTGCCTGGGCCTGGGTGGGTGGTCTGGTTCTCTCCGTCATTCTGTCGGTCGTCGTTTTGAGCGTTGCCTTCGGCGTCGGTGTTGGCGAGTCGATCCTGGCCATCATCTGCGGTTTCTTGTTTGCCTTCATCGGTCTCCAATCATCTGGGGAAACCGACATGTGAGTTTGTGGTTGAACATCTAGGCTGCAGATGAACTCAATCGGTTGCGTTCTTCTCTAGTAACCCCACTGGTACCATTGCCAAGACCTCCCAGGTGGTCCTCGCTGCCGTTCCTCCGTACGCTCCCTCTGGGCCCGAACTCGCTGCTAAGCAGACCGCCAACTTGGCGTCTGGTCTTCTTGCTGCCGCTGCGGCCCACCAGAGTGTGGACATGGTCAGCGACCTCAAGACCGGTCACCTTGTCGGTGCTTCCCCGCGCGCCCAGTTCTACGCCCAGCTCATCGGTTCCATCTGGTCCTCCGTTGTCGGTCTCGGTGTTTGGGCTCTGTTCACCACCGCCTACCCTTGCATCACCAACCTTGAACTCGACGACGTGTGCCTGGACAAGGGTTTCTCTCTTACAGCCGTCCAGGCCTGGTACGGTATCACGCTCGCCCTCACCAAGAACGCTGCCGTCCCCTCGTCCTCACTCTACACCGCCATCAGCGCTGGTCTCTTCACCATCGTCTTCGTCGTCCTGAAGAACACCGTCATCCCCAAGAAGTACCACCCCTACTTGATCAACTTGAACGCCGTGGGAATCGCTTTCACCAACACCGACTCTTCCATCATGTTTGCCATCTTCTTCGGCTGGCTCTTCGGACTCATCTGGAAGAAGGTTAACGCCAACGGCCACGAGCACTACATGTACGCCGTTGCCGCGGGTCTCATTGCCGGTGAGGGTGTGTTCGGTGTCGTGCAGGCTATCTTCGCCATCGCTGGTGTCGAGAGTGCCACCGACATCGGTATGCCCAAGTAAGCGATCCACTTTGTTTGATTCGTTGTTGTGAGGTGCTTGTATTTCCTGCGTTGATTTTTTATACCTGTGCTTGGTTTTATGCGAACACCATACCACGCATGCAAAAAAATACCCCTTCCGTTTTGCCATGTTTACCATCTCTGCATTTTTATTGCGCGCAACATTGTACTTTTCTTCGCCAAATATTTCCTCATCAATAGCAAAAGTATTGCTGTATTCGAACTTGAAAAACTGTCAAACTTGAAAACATCTATCGGATTTCTGCCCAACCGTCCTAACAAGCAGTGCTACGAGCAATACCATCGACACCATCCTTACTTATCTCGGGGAGATCGAACAAAGTGCTCCTCTACTTTTCAAATTGCGTTCGATCTCTCCGACTGAAAACCGCATCTGCTAATTCTTTTGTGAGTCCCTTCTACCGGATGAATATTTGAATGGAAAAGATATGCATCTTGCCATTGTTTGGTTAGAACAGAGCGTTCGGGAAATGGGAATTTGTCTTATGATGAGAGGGAGACCAGAGAGAAGCGTTGTGATGGACGCCATGTTTCTGTTCGAGAATCTCGACGATGACCTTTAATCAGTTCCTGGGACGAAGAGTCCATGGCATCTCTCCTGGCCTGTTGGCAACGGTGGAAAGGCACACAGGATACATATACAAATACTATTGACAGAAACAATCTTCACATTCAAACAGAGTTGGCCAGTGCAATTTCAATCATCATCCTCCCATTTCAAAACTGGTGGAGCATCGGCAGATCCAAGCCGTTCAGCAGAAGTCGCTCTCCTGTGGTGGTTCGTCGCATCCGTCCACGCTCTGACCCGTGGTCGCACAAACGACGGTGACTGAATGATGTCCGGCAAGTGGACGCTCTGTGGAGAATCAACTTCGTCCCACACACCAGAGAAACGAGCAAACTCTTCCGTCTCCCCTGACACAAGCTCCGACACCTCCAGATCATCATTTGCAAAAATCTTTAATGCGGTTGCAGTTTCCTCCCCTTTCCACTTCACCGCCCTCGTCCAGCACAACACCTCGCTCACGTCCATCGGCATCTCCCGGTCACCGACCACGCATGTCGCAGTGGCCTTTCTGAGATGCATGCCCGCCTTCCCGGGTATCAGGGACATGACCTTGAACTTCCCCGGCGAGGACGTGACCGTTCCCGTGCGCGCGAATACGCTCCACGTCGACAAAGTACCGCTACTGCTCTCCGGGATCACGACCTTGCTGACAACGCACCTGGCGAGCGCGAGTGCACCTGCTCCGTCTGCGGGGCTCTCGCGACCCACGAACACTGCGTTGGGCGGAACACCGCGTGTCGTTTTGACCCAGCGGAGCACGGTCCCTTTAACTTCGGTTCGACGTGCTAGCGGTTGTGGGGCAGGTACGATTGGGGTGTACACGTCACACAAGCTACTGCGTTCCAAACGCTCTCGCTCGGTGTCCTCCGCCATCGACATGACGGTCTTTTCATCGTCCATGTCGGTGGTCATTGGCGGCGATGAGAGGCATAGGATTTCAAATGAATCGACGCTGACAGCACGACCGTTGTAGGCGATCAGTGCGATTCGCCCGTCATCATTGCAGTATCCAATGTGCAGGCCAGAGCTTCCAGTAGATGGGTTGGTTAGGACGGCTCGGATGCTGTAGAGACTGCCGAGCAGCGGGTCAAATCCCATCGGCCACGCGTCGGACGGGAACTCGGTCAAGATATCGGGTGGTTCATGGTGTTCACCAGATTTTTCAAGAGCTGCAATGGTCACGAAGGGGCGGTAGGTTAGCCCCACGTTTGTTGATAGGAGATTGTTGAAGTGTCGGCCGGCAGATGTGAGGGACGGGAACTCTCGATTTGGCGTCTTTTGCTGTCGGGAGCTATATGGAAACCAAGATGGCGGTATGGGTGCGGGGTCTGTGATGAAATGTGTGACGGAAGCTCGGAAGGTGCAGAGTGGTGGGTGGTCTTTTGGTGCGGTTCCGAAATGGGTAACGAGGAAAATGTAACGACCGTATCCCAGGGAAAGTCTCGTCATGTAGTGAGTCTCGATATGCCCTCCGACAGCTTGCGTTGAACTAGTTTTCTCCTCGTCCTCCGCTTTCGCTTCACTGGCCAAGTCCAGATTCGACCCAAACGGTGTCGTCGACGCCGAACGCATCTGCGGCCTCCCCGCCAAGGACTCCGTCGACGGCAAAGGATCCTCTGTCTCTACCTCGAATTTTATCTCCTCGGTCAGCTGGTAATTCCAGCTCGAAGGAGGCGAGTCGCCGCCTTGCGACACTCGCACCGAGAGCACAGGGCTGTCGGAGATCAGGCGGAAGTAGCATGCAGAAGGCGGATCCTCAGCGAAACCCTTCCCGCGATCTTTCGGCCAGTAATCGAACACGTACAGCTTTTGTGTTGGTGCCGATGCAGATGCACGTCGGCCAAGCAACGAAGACGCGCCATACACCGAGATTGTGCCGGTGTCCCACCGGTTAAGAACGAGGCGCTTTGCGGATCTGCTTGCGGGATGTGCTGGCGAGCGGTAGGTGACCGTCCGTGGGGGAAGAGCGGGTGGACTCACAGGGGCCATTGCGGGTGCCGTCTGCTTCCAGTTAAAAAATAACAGGCAGCATCGACAAAGGATAAATGCACATCAGTGATACCGAAATTCGTTTCAATCTGATGTTATCGAGGCACCATTAAAGCGAACACTCCTTTCTGGTCAATAAATACTTATGAGATACCATTCATATCAGGCAGGATGTTGAGAGCCGCGAAGCAAACAGATATCTCGCTAATCAGGCAACCATTTTATGAGAAGTTATAAATGGCAAACAGTTCCTTGAGTCGAACCAACGAATGGACAGAAGATGGCAGCTTCCAATTGGATGCATTGCGGTTGCCCATCGATATCATCCTCGCCATTTTCCATTTGTTTCGCCTTCTTCTTCCTGGGAGTGGTTGGGTGCCAACAGCTGATTATGGAGCTTCAGAACCTTACTAAAATCTTGTATTTATAGGTCAACCACTCGCTTGATTCGATTCGATGCTTTATAGTGTGTTGGGACAATCGTGCGACATATTGAAATGTTCGGAAGATATCAAAGCGGAGATCACCGATTCAAATCAGCCAACGTGGGATTGGCCATGACGCAGAGTGATTTGCATCGATTTGCACATTTGCAGTGATTGCATCCATTCCTTCGAAACTCCAAAGCAAGTGCCCCGGATACATGAAACCTAGTGCGTTTTCGAGAGCTTGCTCAGCAATTTTCAGTGAAGGACCAACAGAAGGACAGACAGAAGCTCGCAACACCGATTCTTTCATGGATTTGTGGTAGGGATATTGAATAAACAATGAAAACCGAAAAAAGAGATGAAACAATGTCTTTTATCATCAACGTTGCGCGTGCCGCGGAGTAATGATGATCGGAGTCGAGCGAGATCGCAAGGGAAAGCAAACGATAGCGGGCCCGATTGACATCGGAGATGGAAAGGCGAGACAGAGTGGGTAGGATGCATTAATACTGGCAGACAATGGTGAAATTAATATCCGCGTGGGTTCAGTTTGATGACAACCCACTTAGATTCTCCACAATCCCCACGAATAGCAGACTTCACGGCTTCAATTGCAGACCGCGCACTTCAAAGAGCGAACGAGCTCAATCTCCTGCATCTGAAGTGGCCATTTCGTTCTCGACGATCCTGATTCCGCAGATGCTGATTCCGGGAGAGGTTATACTCGCCTGAAGTGTTTTAGCATACCAATAATCTCCATATGTACAGAAGAGAGGGTACCCAAGTGGCAAAATCTTTCACCTTTTACACAAGATACATCAAACGAAGTTGTACATGCCTTTGATGTGCACATACCCACATGCTTCCATAATCTCGATCGACCGTGTACTGGTCATTTCCCAGGTCCCCAACTTGTGCCCACTTCGTGGCTTCACATCAGTTCAAAGTACGGTGTACCATGACCGTTGTCAGAAGTCGCTTACAGTTGTGGTGTCACTTCGAATGTAGATGCTTGCGAGCAAAAATACAAAGTGGAAGGCAGAGTAGTCATAGACAGTTCCGTCCATTTCATCGTCGATGAATTCGTTCGACGTCCATCCAGCATCTTCAAACATCAACCCACTTTTGCTGGAGGGCGAGCGTGATGATGAATATGAGGTATGAGGCTGTTCTTGGAAGGTTTATAGAAGGGGAAACAGACTATCCCAGGCACAGAAGTGTGATCACAGAATCACGGAACGGAGGATCTGAAATGCTATGGTATATATGCCATAACCTGCTGACTTGGCTGTTTGAGAGCACAACTGGATTAACTAAAGCAAAGTCTGTTTATCACTCCGCACCTCCATTCCCTTGAAAATGCTGCAGCTATTGTTCGCATCAACAGATGACACCAAGTAATTTTTTTAAGCTGATAAAGCAATCCCCTGAAATATTCCTTTGTTTGATAAGTGAATGCGAACTCCTTGAATTACTTGAAGAAGGGGTTGCTTCTTGAACAACAGGGAGTATTTACAAACCCGTCTGTAAGCACTCAGAACCAAGTTGATAACTACAAATGCAACGCCATTCTGCTGTCATTGTATGGTCAAAGGAGCCACATTGTGAGTCCCTTAACGTTCAATCCGCAACCTTCCTCGTTCCAAATGCCCACAATCGTAACCAAGCTCCAATCAACCACCAGTGACGATCGCAGCAAGATCGACAAGGCCAGCACAACTGCTCCAGCGAGTGCGCCTCTCGATCAAGCAACCAAATCTATCCATCGTGCGTGAAACCAACAAGCACCATGCTTTAAACATGCAATGAGTAGTCCGCTGGTGATCCATGCTGGGACGAGGATGTACTGCGACGAGAAAGCAAGTAAAGAGAGTGAAAAACGAGCGACCCAACGATCAAACAGAGTTTCATTGCCCAAAGGCAGAAAGATTTGAATTGGTTCTTTCATTGATCAAATTGATATACTTCTTAACGAACCTGTTGTGGATGTGTGCCCTTGGCGATTTGGACGAACGGACTCAAACTGGACTCAAACAGTGAGGAAGGAAGAATTGCATGGTATTCATTCAGCAAGCGTAACAGCGAGCCTGAACACAGATTCGATAATTGCATGCTTTTATGCTTCTGGGTGCCGTGCGAAAGGAATGAATTTAGCCGACTGACTCCTGATGGTCAAAAATAAATAATGTTTCAGGAAAAGGGGTTTCCATGAACTTGAATGCGAAAGCAATCGCACAGATGATTACAAATTGTGCTGTGTATGTCGATCTGGTGAGAGATGAGCTAGATCCGAGAACAGCAGCAGCAACATATTGAGAGGGCAGATGCCAGACACTGCTGCTGTGTGATACAAGCGATTCACAGCAGCGACATCTCCGTCGTGATCGTCTCCATGATCCGAGTTGCTGGAGATTGGATTGCACACGTGACACTTCTAAGGATGGCTGAAGTTCAGCTTCCCAATAAACACACTCAGAAATACGACCGGCAGCTGAGGTAGGACGGGAAGAAGATCGCTGGGAATTGCAGGATTCTCAATCATTGATCATTCATATTCAGATTGTGGCAAGCTCACGGTCAGGCTGCACTGGAAGGAACAAAGCTTTGTCTGATCAATGCGTCGGCATGTGGCACTGAGACACTGAAGAACCTGGTTCTGCCCGGTAGTGCTCCTCTACGTTGAAAAAAATTCCATCTTATTTGAAATTGAGTATAGGAGTGGGCTCCTTCACAATTGTGGACGGTGAGACCGTCACTGGGGCGGATGTTGGGAGCAACTTCTTCCTAACAGTGAATTCTATTGGTCAATCCCGCGCGAAAGCGACTACCGAACTTCTTCAGGAGCTGAATGAAGATGTGTCGGGATACCATCTATTCGAGGTGTGTAGTACCATGACCATTCCAAAGATTTACTCTCTGAACAACCTATAAAGGATCCCGCCGAGCTCATCGCAAAGAAACCGGACTTCTTTACCCAATTCAGCATTGTGGTTGCATGCAACCTTACTGAAACACCGCTTGTGGAACTGTCGGAAATTTTGTGGAAGGCGGGAATTCCTTTGGTTGTCGTCCGCTCCTACGGGTTTATCGGTTATCTACGTATCTGCGTCCCAGAGCACGCATGTACGTTTTTCCCTGTCGTTTTTGACTTCCTCCGCTCATTGGATCTTGAATAAGTGGTCGAGACACATCCTGAGCAGATCATCGACCTCCGACTGGATTGCCCTTTCCCCGCGCTCCAGCAGCTTGCATCTCAATATGATTTCGCAACGATGGACTCATTTGCACGCAGCCACGTCCCTTACGTGATTATCCTTCTGAAATGCTTGGAGGAGTGGAAAAGCACGGTAATAGCCACTGCATTTCAATTGCGTGTTTTTAAATTCTTCCCTGCTTCAGCACGGAGGGTTGCCACCAACCTCTTCCGAGCGAAACGCGTTCAAAGAGCTAATCAAGAGCAAAGCTGGCGCGGATAATTCTGACCAGGAGAATTTTGATGAGGCATTAGCTGCAGCATACAGAGCACAAGCAGTAACGAAAGTAGGGTTTCAAAACTTTTGCAAATTTGCGATGTTTATATCGAAACAAGGTTCCTGACTCTGTTCGCAAAATCTTGAATGATCCTCACTGCGAAGTTACTTCCAAGGTAATTTTTTCGGGGAGGAATGAGCCACATTTCAAACAGAGTTGCTCAACTACTTTTAGTCCTCGAACTTTTGGATCATTGCCAGAGCTTTGCGGGACTTTGTTGCAAACGAAGGCGGCGGTCTACTTCCACTGGCGGGACCCGTCCCAGACATGAAAGCGGACACTACTTCTTTCGTTAACCTTCAGACAGTGTAAAGAGATCCGCATGTAATTGTGTGCTGTAACTTAATTTCAAAGCAGGTATCGTTCGAAAGCCCTCGCTGACGCTGCCGCGGTCCGCTCAAGGGTTCAAAGCCTCCTCCAGACTCTTCAGAAGCCGTCGGATTCTATTTCCAGCGAGGAAATCGATCGATTCTGCAAGAACAGCCAGTACCTGACGCTTATTAGGTACCGTAACTTAGCTGAAGAATACATCAAGCCCGCCACAAACGACATAGGTATTTAAAAATGCTACTTCCGTCAAAATATTCTTAACATCATTACCATTTCAGGATACAGGTTAGATCAAGATTCCGACGATGTCATCTACTACATCTTGCTGCGTGCCGTTGACAAGTTCTACACAACTCACAACCGATATCCAGGTAAGAATGAGCAAGAGTGTTGGTGGGATATACATGTGCAAAAGATTTGGTTTGGCTGCGCGGAAACAGCGAAAGTGATCCCTCAGCCTTTGAAATCTTTCAAACCGTTCTTAACCGCAAGGCACCGGCACGCGGCTGGACGGTTCTCCCCACTCTTACCACACAACAGGTGCTCTCGAGGATGACGTGGATGACGACATCGGCCACCTAAAGAAAACGGTCATCGGTCTTTTGAACTCGTGGGATCTTTCTGGGTCGTCCATCGATGATGACCACATTCATGAAATGTGGGTGTTCTTGATTCGCTCACTTTGTGTTCTCTCACCAAATCACTGGTCACTTGTGCAGGGTTCGTGCGGGTGCATCGGAGCTGCACAGTATCGCAGCCATAATGGGGGGCATAGCGTCGCAAGAGATCATCAAGGTGATCACAAAGCAATACGTTCCGCTTGACAACACTGTCATCTTTAATGGCGTTAAATCCACTTCTGCGGCTTTCAAATTTTGAAGGAACTCCAATAATAAATACAAAAAAACAAAAGGTGCACCTCAACGCAAGCTGCACAAAACAGTGTATCAATAAATTAGAAATGCACAACGATCATAAAATGTATGCCTTGCGTTGCATTTTCCACCGAACCGAATGAAGAACAATACACCATGCGCTTTGCAACCGAGATGTCGTAGGCCACCATATTTCTATTGAACATTGTAGGCCAATCATGCGGTCTGAGTCCCATGCTCCATTTCGCAAGCCCGAACTTCCTCCTTACCGGAGCGGTTTCGCTCTCAAAGATCCAAACAACCACGATTGCACTCCCATGGCATACCCGCTGAACGGAGGCCAAAATTCCAGTATGATTGTTCGAGAAACAGCCTATGGCTTAACCTGTAAACCGATTGGAGATCAGGGGGTCGTTGCCAAACGATAGACGAGATAAATAAGGGAAATGACGTTCGCCAATATTTCGTTTTAGTTATAACAGGTCCCTCATTAGAGAAATTATCAAGTTTAAAGATTGGACGGCTGAATTAATAACAGAGGAATGCTTCATGGAGGAAGCTTTGTCTTTTTCACACGGCACATCATTAAGGAGATAATGGATCTGAAATCCTAACCCAAAACATAAATTTCCTTGGAGAACTTCCTTCCAATCAGCCGAATAACAGCCCTTGCTTGGATATTGTGTGAGTGACAGTGGATTGATTTTTCAAATACCGAAGTGTTCTGCACTCCACAGTCCATATGGCACACTTTCACTTTGGTGGACTCCTGTGACAACGATTAGTCGACGTCGTTTTTTTCCATCCCGTTCAGCTGGAATATTCAGGGCGTCTGTTTCCAGCTGCTTATCAAGACGTTCGACACGCTGGCGACGGAAATGGCAGCATTGGAGCATTATTGATAATCACACGTACATCATACTTTGGTCACACTCGATTCCTCAACTTTGCTCTGCCTCCCCTTTTTCTTTATCCCCATGTATCATTCTCCATTATACCTGCCTTTCTCTTTCGTTGCTGTTTGTTACCTTCAGCACGCTATGGGTTTCAATTCCACCAATGTAATGCCAAGACAATGAAACGACTACGGACAGTGTTGTTCTAAAGAGAACACTAGCCGAGGAACGAGTAATCCAAAGACAGCAACTATCGAACATAACTTGTTGCAAAAGAGTATAATCATAAAAACAAAGGAACTATTTGCTGGAGACAATTTTAAATTATCGCCGCCCGCTCACTCCCGGCTGACAATGTAGCGATCTGTAAGATCTTTGGTCCGCTCCACTCTCGAAACCCCCATCTTCATGTGCAGCACCTGCCACTGCAGATATTGGCGAGAAGAACTCCTCTTGTTCAGGCGAGCCAACCGCCATCTCTATCTGGATCGTCGAATGGTGGATCCCATATTGTCCACAAACAGCCTGCGCGGCGTTCAGGATCCGATCATAGTGCGAAACAGTCATCATGGCACCATATCCTGCAGGTGTCGATGGAGGAATCATGGTCCCGTATTGTGCAGAATGGGAGTGCGTATGACCGTTGGTGTGAGAGTGAGAGTGGTTGTGCGCGGTGGTGTCGCCATGAGAGTGGTGATGATGGTGATCGCTGGTACCACTTGCATGGTCGTGGTGGTGGTCGCCATTGTGATGATCATGATGAGAGTCGGAGTTGTGCCCGCGTTTGACAGAGAGGGCCATGGCTTGTCGTGGGCTGACATCTGGATGAACATCGAGATGTGCAGCCAACGCAACCTTTTTGAGGCACATCCCAAGATCAATACATTGGCTAGTTCAGAGCGAAATTGCCGCACCTTTCCCACGGTCAAGGTCCAAATGTGCAGATCGTGCACGTCGGTCACACCGGGAATCTTTAGTAGGTCAGCCGCAACTTGCTCTGGATCTATATCGGTCGGAGTGCCTGAAAATTAAATTAAGCATTAGACATCAAAAAAAGCTCCATTTTCTCCTACCCTCCATCAGAACAGTAATGCTATTTGACATCAATCGAACTGTAGTCATTATAACGATGATCGAGAACACAAAAGTGCAAATGGGGTCGACAATTGTCATAGATGGATAGGCCCAGATGATAGCGGCAGAAATGAGGACTCCGATGGACGAAATGAGATCGCCGATGACGTGGAGCGCCGCGGACTTAATATTTACGTTCATTTCCTGGAAT
The DNA here is from genome assembly GCA_025526935.1 of Cladochytrium replicatum. Taxonomy (NCBI): domain Eukaryota; kingdom Fungi; phylum Chytridiomycota; class Chytridiomycetes; order Cladochytriales; family Cladochytriaceae; genus Cladochytrium; species Cladochytrium replicatum. The sequence continues at coordinate 158,892 of JAHLKD010000107.1, forward strand.
AATAGGGCACATTAAATGATAACACCATTGAGAGCAAGAGGCTATCCCACCTTCTTCTTGGTAATCTTCCCCTCTAAATCCGAATGGTCATGATCATGGTCGTGGTCCTGGTCACGCTCATGAGTATGTACATGACCGTTTCCATGAGAATGTGAGTGTCCATGCGAATGTCCACCGTGAGAATGTCCATGTTCACCGTGAAGCGTAAATCCAAGTGCGATGTTAACCAAAACACCCACTGCCGCAGTGATGAACATGATCTTCCCATCGATAGGGGTTGGGTTGTACAAACGCTGGATACCTTCCCACACAAGCGCAGCAGTCAGGATCCAAATCAAGAGAGTCGAGAGAATCGCGCCAAGAATCTCTGCTCGATAGAAGCCAAAAGAGTGACCTGACATACTAAAGATATCAGATAGTGGAGAATACATCATCACATCGATACTCACTCGAGGTTGCTGGTTGCTGCGCAAGATACAAAGCCGTAAGGGAAATACCAAATCCGGCAATGTCTACAAGAGTAAGATCATTGTCAGATATTGCAAGGCAGATAATAGGAAAGCTTCACACCTGAGAGCAAATGAAAACTATCGCTCAAAATTGCGAGCGAGCCTTGAAGCTCATCAGCAAAAAATCAAAGCGGTTACACTGGGGAGCGCATACCTGCCCAAATACCAGCAAAAAGCTCAACCAAGAAAAAGACAAAGCATAATACAGTTGCAATGATGAGCTTCCTCTGGTTCGCCTTCGACTCATTCAAATCCATATCCTCTTGCGTAGGCACTGTGCACCCAAGAGAGCGGGAAGGGGTCTCTACGTGCGTCTTTTGCCGATAGCCATTGAGTAAAGGAGTTTCGGCTGTGGGCGACGAAGTCGTGGCGGCTGGTAATTCCGACTTGGACAAACTTAGCAAAGAAGCTCTGTGGGATACGCCACGCTGGACGGAGTACAGGGTTTGCGTTATGATGGTGTTGGAAGGGTCATCTTCGGGGTGGACGGATCGAGTGCGAGGCGAGCTCGACAATTCTGGCGACGGTGATGGATTCATTAGCGGTGATCGAGCGATATTCCGCCTGTTTTAAAAAGAGCTGAATCCGGAAAAGGATCTGGAACTGGACTGGGAATGGAATTGAGCGGAGGCACAGGACAGGAAAAGATATCCAATGGGAATGGGAGTGAGGGAGGATGTGGCACAGAATCACACGAAAGAAACTGGAGACCATGGAAATCGGAAGATTTACAATTCAGTGACTTTTGGCTGAATGCAGCTCAATGTTAGGACGGATCCTTTTACTTGTGTTAAAATCGAAAGACGTTTGTGAATTATTGTGTCTGTCTTTAAAAGGAACACTCAAACAGGTGCCTCTTCGACATCTACCACGAGAATTAGCAATATTTGTACATGAGCGCGGAGTCATCATGCCCCTGAGCTGATTTACTTGGGCAGTTTCTGAAAACAAGGTTGTCGCTGTTCCCTTTCCGACTTAGTTCTATCGGCTCTGCTACATTGGTGACGGTCAGCACTCAAGGCTCATCATACTTCTGATTGTTTGAAACGGTTTTGATTGTTTGGAAAGTGTCAAAGACGTCTGTTGAATTACCCAAAACCAAAATTTAAAGCAAATTCCTTGAAATTAGAGGAGGTATTTCGTCGCATCACCTCGGCAAGCTTGTGAGGCAGGAGAAAATCTTTCCTTCTGAGATCACGTCATATTTATCGATCACGTCATATTTATCGAAATGTCATGTTTTTCATAGGCAGCGCTCGCAAAAGAAATCTTGGCCACTAATACATCCAATTGGCGATACCAGCCACTGTGATGATATCCGAACCATAAATTGGACTGAATGTTTGGATAGACGGTCAAGGTACGTCAATTGAGATCAGGCATATGTGGAACAGCTGCAGTGTTGTGGCTCTACATACCTCAGCGATCTAGTGCTTCAGCAACGCTATTTTTAACTTTCTCCTCTGGTGTCCTCCTTTTTTGGTTTATATTGTCATTCGTCGCCAGTTGTCTTTTGTCCCTCAACGAATGCTATTCATTTGCGGACTCATAAATGTTAATATCGAATTGATTGAATATACATCAGTTGAATCAGGACTCCGCTGAACGGAACATCACTCAATCTCAGTAAGTAATTAAACTGATGGTCGGACTATTGAGATGTAGTTATTCTACAACTTTGTCATCTCAAACTTTGATCGACTAACCCTATCGGCTGGCGTTGTTTGCTCACCACTGCCGTTCGCACTGAACGATTTTTCGGTGGTCTTTTCACTTTGCCGCTTAGCTAATGGCTTGCTTCTAATTGCGGGCTGATTAGTGTTCGGCAAAAATGATGAAGTATTCGACTTATTCTTATATCGACTGAAGAAAGTCTATTTATTCAATCAACTCTTCAGAAAAGAAATCAAGCCTTCTTTTCCGAGAAGTAATGCTTCAGATTCTCGCCAGCCCTATCAATCATATCCGCACTCTTGCAGAACGCAAATCGTGCCAAGTATCCGGCAACCTCCTTCTTCTCCACTTCCGCGCCTTTAGCACTATCGTCGTAGAATGCGGAGGGAGGGATGGCCGTAACACCAGCCTCCGTTGTCAAATGCCGGCAAATCCTGAAATCTCGTCTTCCATCTTTGCGGTTGAGTTCGCGCTCGGAAACGTCCGCTTTCAAAGCGGAAAGTTGCTCTTCGGAGACCTCCGCAGGGTCTTCGACACTCGATGTGTCCGCAAGGATAAAGTAACCGCCGTGAGGCAAAGTAGGGTTGAGATTCACGGAGCTCAACATCGTGAACAGACGGTCACGAAGTGCTTCGTATGCTGCACGCGTTTCTTCAAAGAACGTGCCGGCAATCGCTTGTTCGAGTGCAGTCGCGACGGCTTCTTGGAGCGGAGTCGCGATACTGAAAGGCACGAACTGGTGAACCATTTGGACCGAGCGGACGATTGGAGCGGGAGCGATGACCCATCCAATCTTCCAGCCTGTTACACCAAACATCTTTCCGACGCTTCCCAGTGTGATTGTACGCTCAAACATCCCAGGAAGGGAGGCTGACGAATCAAAAATGTTAGCATCTAATAAATTAGCGAGATCGAAAGGCCTTACCGAACTTAATGAACGGAGAAACGGAATCGGAATAAACCAGAGTCTCGTAAACCTCATCTGCCATGACAAGCAGATCAAACTCTTCGGCGATAGCGGCAATTCCCAAGAGCTCCTCTCTAGTGAACACCTTGCCTAAAGGTGGCAAAATAAACTTTTACTGGCGTCAGGTATTTCAATCTAAAACTTACCAACTGGATTATGTGGGTTGTTGACAATAATAAGCTTTGTCTTTGGTGTGACAGCAGCTCGTAGTTCATCGAGATCGAGCTTCCAATCGTGAGATGTTTTGGCACCACCTGCGGGCCCATGTCCCTTCGGTGGGCGCAATGATACCACTACGGGTTTTCCGCCCGCAAGGGCGACAGATGCTGGGTACGAGTCGTAGAATGGCTGCATCATAATGACCTCATCATCGCGATCAACAAACGCCTGAATTGTACTGTAGATTGCTTGTATATTGTTAGCAGCATTGTTCTTTACAAAAATCAATCGTTCAAACTACCTTCAGTTGCGCCAACAGTTGTCACGATTTCAGTAAGTGGATCGATGCTGCGTCCGATCTTCTCAGAATAGAATTTGGATAACACTGCGGATAAAAAGTCTAAATAAGCCATGTCATGCGCGAAACATACTCGAAAATCACCTTGCACAAGCTTTGGATGCCCTTCACTCCTCGTGTATTGATGCACCAGACCAGAGTCCAAAGCCGTTCTTCCGGCAGCCTCCCTGATAAACTCAGGCACCGGCAACGTTGGGAACCCCTTCAAAATGGACATGCATGTTGGCAGGATTCATCCATGCTCAAAAATCCCATTCAAACCTGTCCAAGATTGACCGCAGAATGCTTAATGGCAAGTTTTGTGAACTCGGAGAAGACAGTTCCAGTCGGATCAAGCTTCAGCAACCTTGGAGCGGACTTCGTAAACAGGCGATTAGATAAGAACCCCCAACAAAATATTTTGAAGTGTGAGCTCACCTGTCTGGCCAGCCCGCCGGGAAGATTTCCATTTACAGTAGACGAAGACATGTACGTCACTTGAGATTTTAGGCACAGCGCCGTTCGCAACAGTGGGTTGTCAAGAGATTTGGAGACGAATCTGTTCATGTGCAATTATTCACGCTATTTAACCAAATGAGGTCATAATTGTGAAGGAGTGTGTCACGGGACACATTGCGCAACGGATAACTTTCGATCGTTGATTATCGCAAAACCTCCCATTCTGTTAGAAGATTATTGTTCCCTTAAAGCAATAAGATGTCGCAAAGAATTACATTGGTCATGGAAAGAGCTATTTGATAGAGGGAAAGGGGAATCTGAAACATCAGGTTGACAACTTTTTTTGTTTAACGCTGAGAGATCCAGAGCTTCACTTACCCGAAAAAATTGGCTTACAATTGGTTTATTCAATATCTGCGACTTGTAGTTCCTAGCATGAATTGTGGAGTCTGGTGATTACCGATCCCAGAGACACTCTTCCCGTAATCTTCACTGAGAATCTTATCCAACAGTACATACTTCTTCTTATGCTTTAGATGATCCGGATCAACTTCCTCTCCGACTTCAGTTGCTCTTGTGAAAGCAATTATTAGGGCTAAATATATGGTATGGCACACATTTTTAACTGGAAAATACGAATTATCCAACTTGGTAAGCACATTTGGTCGACTCTGGAAAAACCAAAAGGTAGAACTGCACCTCACATATGATAGGCTAGATCATAGCACTTACGTTGCCTCATTACACCCCAGGTTGCTTGGGAGGATGCTAGCTGAATCTTGCCCACCTGAGCTTTGGGCGAATTGATTATTTTCATCAGCACATATGTTCGACTTGTTCTACTTCGAACACGGTGAAAAGCGCAAATTGCAACTCCGGGTCAATAGTACTCTCTTTGAGTGTTGCCGGAGCCGGACTTACTGTCAGAGGTTGCACTCGTAATGCACATCAATGTCGATATCAGAATGTAACAGGCTAAATCGTAGGATGTTAAGCTGCCTCATCATTTCGATGTTTTTTTGGTTGGATTCTAGGAAGAGCTGATGGCCGAAAATCTGATTTCGTTGGGGGATGGAAATTGTCAATATTTTTTTATGGGTAATCATGCTGGTCAAAATTATTTTATCGGCAATGATGCCGTCTACATGAAGGATATCCTCGACCACTCTGCACCATCAAATGAGTGAGCAAAAGATAAACCACCAAGTCATCGAGCATGGGATAAAACCGTTTATTAAGGGGGAAACAAAGAAGGAAAACAGTCCAAGATTTTTTTTCTTTTGTCATCTAGCAATCCACCTACATTCCAGCCGAGCCATTTGAAGACTTTACACCATGAGGACCTACCTCCGTTCCATAACCGTCCAACAACTGCTCGTACTCCATCTTGGGATATCCAGGAATAGTTCCATCATTCCACGGTCCAACATCTCCTTTAGATTTCGAATTTCCACCGAGGAGTTCTGGTGCGTTGTCCCTGTCGATCGTTTCAAAGATGAAGTGGGTGTAACCCGTGCTAAGGAATTCAATCTTGTTGACCGTGACCTCGTCGAGCATCGGCTTCACGAGCTGCCAGACGGCGGTGAATAGCACTGGCGTGTTGATAACGTACATCTTCCCGAGCATCTCTGGGTAATAGTTTTGCGCTATTGCCGAGACGTTTTTGACAAATGTGAACACACGGGAAAAGTTTGACACGGAGACGCCTTTCAGGTCGAGGATGGTACAGGACTGTTCAATGTGGAAGCCTGCTGCGATAGAGCAGGCTGGCAGGCGGTAGTTGACGAGCTTCTCGTATTCCACGACGTGCTGGATGAGCATGCGTTCGAGGTTGGTGACGGCGAAAACTTGGTCGAGGTTGATCACGCCGATCTGCTCAATGTAGATCGGGCGGCCGTGTTTGTCGGTCTTGTGATATGTGCGGGGGTAGAAGGCCGCGACGACGGGCATCTCGGGAAACTTCCACTCCTTGACGAGCCGGTCCACACCGATGCCGCCAAACTCTTTGCGCCACTTGATGTAGTCTGAGAACATGAGCTTTGCATTCAGGACGTTGAACTTTCTGGCGCGGAGGAAACGGAGGAGAAGGTGATTGTCGTGCCGAGAGGGATCGAAGAGGTCATCGGCCTTCAGCTCTTCTTTAAACTCTTCCAAAATGTCCTGCTGCTCTTCTGTGAGAGTCTCCAGACGCCCTGGGAGATCTAGCTTCACTGGTGGAGGTACCATGACGAAAATTGTTGTCTGCTGAAGGTGTTACAGCTGAAAGAAAAATAATTGGCGGCCTGGATCAAAAGAGTCGGAGAAATGTTTGTTCACGAGGAAGCGCCGCAGATAAACGCCGCAGGAAATTTGCGGGGGTGAGGATGGCGAGCAGGTCTTACTTCCTTCGTGAGTCTTCGTGCACCACCCAAAGCAAAGCAAACTGGGAATGGTGTGGCTGATACAGTGGCGTTATGGGGTGCAAAGTTTATTGGAGGCAACAGAGTGTTCTCGGTGCTACTACTACGAGCCCGACCAGTTTGGGACGAGGGATTGCTTTGGGGTCGAGATAGCGATTTGGGAAGGACCCAAGAGCAATCCGGTTGAATTAGAAGATAGCGAGGCGGTCCTCATTGTCAGCAACGTGGGTGGTTGTTGGGTGGGTGGGTGGGAGGTGGTAATTGTAGCGACGAATCGCTCTAAAATGCCCGACTTTTTCTGATACCCATTGACTGGGGTTTGTCCCCACAGTCATCATTGGATAACGCTGCGCACGTGAGCAAATTGGAGATTCGTTGAAAGACTCGCACCACATTTCACGTTCGGGCTCCGCATTGCACGTCGACGACGCTCAAAATTCTTCAACCGACGCATATGATGGAGCATTAGCAGCGAAAATGCACGCGATGCACGAGACACCTTCGACTCCTGGACCACATCACGGGTCACCAAAAGTCAAGCCAGCTCTCCAAACAAACCAACGCCAGCGGCAAAGCGCAACAAAATACTTATCCTTCGCTTCCTAAATGAGCACTGCGGCATATGCTAGTCTCGGAATGCAGTCAGATGACAGATAGGCGACCTCAGAATGTTCAGCTTCGACAGTCCGTTGCAATTTTCGTTGTAGATGAAAAACTCCCAGCAAAGGTTCGCCCTCTGGCCCATCGCTCATTCAGATAACCCAGCGAAATCAACCTAACTTCCCTCAGTTAAGCTTCTCCACCTGAAGGTAGGTATCTCTAAAACATAGGATTAAACCATTCATGATTCGAGCAAGCTTCCGCTTCTGCAATGCCAACGCCAATCCCAATGGCATGGCATATACGGTACCGACTATGCACACGCTTGCGACCCCGTACGGTGCTCACTTCGTGCGGCAGATGCTGTATCACCATTAAGCAGCGACAACGTGCACGCCAGGTTAACCAACTTCTCCAATATTTATGTTTCCAGGACATTCTTCCATGCAGCAAGGATTTTACAGTGTCGGTGGATATTTTGGAACTCCGATGGTTTGTGCGCTAACAATCCCGATAATCCAGAACACACCAGGTTTTACTTCAAACAAATACAGAATCAATGGGGAAGATCACAACGGAGACAATAAGCCGCAAACGGGCGAACTCTCAAACCAAACATAGAAACACCCAGACCAGAATTGGTTGCTTCGTCGCGTGAAATCATCAAGAAGAGCGAGGCTTCTAGCCAATCTCCCAACTCTGCAACACCATTTTCAGGGGGATTCAATTTTGACGACGAAACCCAACGTGTGATTGAGATTGCAACGACGAAGGAAACACCAGATGCAGGTTCCAGCGATGGAAGTAAAAGGTGCAGGAAGATCGTGTTTCGGGCACCTTCGCTATTGAGTAAGCGGCGGAAAACAAGAAGGTCTGCCGCCGGTCGAATAGATTATGTTAGAAGAAGAGGGCCGAAGCACGGAGAGTTCTCCTCCGCCAGCCGCTGAATCTGAAGCATTTGCAGAATAGGAATTGGAAGAGACAGTGCTTGTTTCTGAAGCTTATGCGTTTGTTGGAACCCGGAGTGCCATGAAGGAGAAATTGGAGGAACAATAAAAGCGTATGGACGTACAGAACGGAAAGCTTTGCCGAAGTGTAGTGACTCATACGGGGATGAGTTGAAATTGAGTTGAAATGCAATCGAATCGATTCCATGGATGTTTTTGGATATGATAAAATCTGTTACTGTAGAGGAGGAAAGGAGATGGAGCTGAGCGTTGCGGGTGGCTCGACCTCCCACCTTTTTGCTTTCCAGTGAACATCTCAACTTTATACCCTTTGATACTCTGATGAAACAACAGCACCACCACTTGCACATCCTTTTCAACCAAGTTATAATTACACGAAACACGTCCATTATCCATTCCAATTCTCACATACCCAACGCCCTCTTTTTACTGCTGCACTGCCACCCGCCACAGCTCCTTCCACACACCTGTCGGATACACCGACCCACCGTATTGCGTTGCATTGTCTCTCGTCGTTGGTTCGGAAAAGTGTACTCAGTCGGCTCTCGCATTATCATAGCACCCCATCCGTAGTTGTTTACAGAAATGACTGAAATTCGCCGGAAGGTATTTATTGCTTGCCAGTTCCTACCCCAACTTTGCAATGCGTCCGGTTGCAGATGGAAATACCAGACCATGAGCAAGCGTACTGACCCATTATTTATTTTTCCCTGAATTTCATTTCCTCATCGGTTGGTTCGCTGTGCGCTCTTCTCGCCTTGGAACATTCGATTTTGCTGCACCCCAAAAACGATCATAATTTGGCTATTCAACGGAATATATTAGCTGGTTGTAGTTGGTGACGGTGCAAGTGGAAAGACTTCGCTCCTCATCCGTTTCTCTCGTAACACTTTCCCTCAGGTGAGCCAACTTCCTTTCAAGTCTCCTTTTTGGTATATTTACCACTTAATTGTGTCTTTTTTTGTCGATAACTAGAGCTATGTTCCCACCGTTTTCGAAACATACGTGAAGGATGTCCACGTCGACGGAAAGACTGTTGAGCTTGCCTTGTGGGATACAGCTGGACAGGAAGACTATGATCGTCTGCGACCTCTCTCTTACTCCGACTCGCACGTTATTCTGATTTGCTTCGCAGTTGACATGCCTGACTCGCTGGAAAACGTCACAGAGAAGGTTAGTGTTAAGCTCACGTTTCTCAGTTTCTGTTGTATCTGCACTTTCCCACAAGTTAGTTCACTCACAATTAACTGAAATAACTGCGAGAGCCGTTGTTTATTTTCCGCTCAATACGCACATGTCCCTAACAATTACATGGTTTTAGTGGATCTCTGAAGTCAGCCACTTCTGCCCTCGTGTCCCCATCATCCTCGTCGGTTGCAAACAGGATCTTCGCCACGACCCCCAGACTCTCGCCAACCTTGCCCGCGCCAACCACCGACCCGTTTCTCCCGAGCAGGGTGTGGAGATTGCACAACGCATAGGTGCATACCGCTACCTCGAGTGCTCCGCCCTCCACGGATCTGGTGTCAACGAGGTGTTTGAGCACGCGACGCGCATTGCTCTCGCAAGCCAAAAAAAGCAAAAGAAGTCTGGCCCCTGCAAGCTTACATAAGGTGTTTGTTCCTTGAGGGAGGGAAATGTCACTTTTTAATCGCAAGGAAGAGGGAGTTGATGAATGTGGGTAGGCAAGGGAGTTTGGTTTTTTATTCCAAAGATCGACGAAACTCCATTGGCGTTACACCCCGGCATTTTCGAACCTCGTTGACTTTGTGTGTTTCTTCTGTTTTTTCGTTTTTGTTTTGTGAGCGAATAGGGAGTTTATTTCACGATAGAACCGGTGGCTGATCTTCATTTGCGGATTTGGTGTATTTCTGTAGTCTTTTACTTTTTTCAATCGTTTTTCTTCTCCCCTTTTGCGCCTTTTCATCGAACATTTGGGTGTTCTTTTCATCGGTAGATCCTTTTTCTCTCTTCCTGCTTTGCTCCGACATTGTCATTATCATTGCGTTACTATCTCATTTTCGTGGAATTGCGATTGGTGACGCTCCCTCTTTGGAAAAGAAACAAAGGTCTTACTTGAAAACAACCCAGGAGATTACTGCAGGTCTGAGATGGTTTACATGAACCATCTTTTGTATTTTGTTAAACGAGAAACATCAGAGCAAATCAGGTGAAGAAGAGCACATTTTACAAGGCCGAGTGAGACTCGAGCTTCGTCTTGATTGCTGCAAGAGTCTCAGCCAGCTCCTCTTTAGTTGGCGACAGTTGGGGCCATTCAATCCCCAGCCCTTGACGAGCATCGGGTTTTGGGCTGTATGATGGAGTTTCGTTAGCCCGAGAAAGATTCATGATAGCATTGCCTTACATAATGTGGAAATGAACGTGGTCAACTTGAAATTCCCGGTCATAAGTAAGTTTCTAATTCGTTCATCAAAGCATGCAGCTTACCAGCTTGATCTTTTCAACGGCATAATCCAATCCAAAGCGCACATCTCAGTCAAGAAAATAGGATTGAATTTCCAACCGTATACTTACGGGCCAACCTTCCATTGTTCTGTGGTCATCTCCGCTTTAGCACAACGAATCTACATAAAATAGCAGTATTCCCTAACCTGCAAGATGTTGTAGTTTTCAGCACCGATGGCTGTTGCGACCTTCTTCGCGATCGGGAGAATGTCTGCCAGATGCTCATCGGGTACTTCATGCATGAACTGGGCATGGTACTTTGGAATGACAAGCGCATGACCTTTCGAGAGGGGGTTGATGTCCAGGAAAACGTAGGTCAGGTCGGTCTCCAGGATCTTGGAGGAGGGAATGACTCCCTGAAACAAGAAATCAGAACACAAGAATCGGCTTGAAGAAAATCCTCACCTTGATGATCTTGCAAAAGATGCAGCTCGCACTGAACGACGACATTATTATTGGAGGAGGGTTGTGGCTTGGACTTGACCGGAGAAAACTGAATCCAATGCTGACTGTGCGATCGGTGCTGGACCAGGGCGGACTCGCACAGCTGTTGTTGAAGCGTGTATTTGCGAGGTGGGCAGCTTCAAATACTGAACGAAGACTTTATCTGATTCTTGTGGTTTCCTGGTCTTGCAGCCCGTCATGTAATATTGCAAATCCTCGCACTTTTTTATCAACACCACCAACCCACTCCATGATCGGACGCAGACCCATCAAATACTCTCCCGATGTCTCCATATCCATCGCACCTCGCGTCCCAGACTCCTCGTTCCCAACATGTGAGAACCAAGTCGTCGTAACTGGACCCCTGGGAACCCTCTCCATGCCGCTCCACTCCTTCGTCCAAGTCAGCATCAACGCTTCCGCACCTGGAGCATCATCCGCATCCGGAATGAACGTCGTCAAGCTCTCAGTTGACGACCCCGAGCATCGCAGACAGAAAGCCATCTGGGGAACCTCGCGCGCACTCCTCAATCGCATGGTCGAGGGCGTCACAGAGGGCGTCACAGTCCCCTTGCGATTCGTTGGCGTCGGATACCGTGCTCAGCTCGATGAAGCGCAGAAGAGAATCGAATTGAGGCTGGGTTACTCCCACTCCATCTTCATGAAGATCCCAGAGGGCATCGAGGTCGTGATTCCGCAGCCACAGAGGATTCTGTTGAAGGGAATTGATTTGCCAAAGATCACGCAGTTCGCCGCCCAGATTAGGAAATGGAGACCTCCAGAACCATATAATCAAAAAGGGATCTTTGTGGGAGATGAAACGATCAAGAAAAAGGAAGGAAAGAGGCGTTAGAGCTTCCGGTTTTAAAAACATGTGCCAATTGTGTTACAGTTGTTTGTTCGTCTAAACTTTTAAAAAATTGCAAACGGTTTTTAATACTCACTCAAATCTTGCTGTGACTCTCGCCTAATTGTTATGCAAGCGAAGAAGAGACTTGCACAATGAATGAGCGAGATTCTTGGGATGAATGAGCGAGATTCTTGGCGATGAAGGAGTCTCATGCTACTTCAGTCGATTGTTTGCTTGAGAAGTGGGACGTGTGGTCGAAATTCGAGCTGTGATTAAGTTGATGTCTTCAAAATCTCGAGCATGTCTTCCATGTTGATACTCCAGGCTGTCAATGGATCATACAAATAGAATCAATGGGCATCAAAATTCTTCAGCAAGTGGACGAAGGCTATCAATTGCAAGATCAAGCAGAAGCTGTAAAAGAGGAACAGGAACAGGAGGTAACAATATGTCAAGACGCAAACATTCTGAAACATGAGATCTAGAGAGAGTTGCAGCGCGGCAGAGACAACACTGCTTGCGGGGGATAAAACAAACGTCCCAGACGATACCGCAGATGCCTCGTATTGACGAAATAGGGAAGCATGGAGGAGCAATTGCTAGCGCATGAGGGTGGGCAGATGCAAGCGGAGCAAAGCTAGCAGCTATAGAACCATAGGCAGATGAGGCTAATTGGTGAAAGTGATTTGCGATAACATCAGAAGGTTTGGGAACTACAACATTTGCTGCTGGGAAGAGGAAGGGATTGTTGAAGGAACAGGAGAACAACGAAAATGCTTTCCCTGGTGAAGAAAGAATGACAACATAGAGTGAACCATATAAGGGGCATCATCATCCAACCAATGATGAAACATCTGAAACTGCAGATATTGAAGCCGAAACTGAAGGTTAGGAAATTTAAAAAACAGCAAAACCCCAGCAATTGAAGTGGAAAATGACAGGCGAAGAAATCTACACAAACTTTGGTGAATAAAAGTCCGAACTGGTTTGCAAACAGCAACAGAGGGAAGAATAACATATAAACCAAATTCAAGCGTAGGTCCAATAAAAAACGAAAACAAATGACGAACCACAGCCAGGGTTTGACCATGAAGAAGCAAAGGCAAATTAGCAGGAATGTGAATTCTTGTGAGAATTACAGACTTCAAAGGAGCAAAAGAAAAACCACGAGCTTGGGCAAGCTGTTCACAAACAGAGAGAAGAACCTGCATAGCATCCAAAGGAAGTGCAAACAAAGCCAAATCATCTGCAAATAAAAATGAATTGTATTGTGGTTTGGCAGGATGAAAGAGTGTTATAGGTGGGGCAAATGGACGGAGGAGCCCAGGTAGAGGATCAAGAAAAGTGATATAGAGAAGTGGACTGAGAACAGAACCTTGAAACAACCTCTAAACAAAATCAAAAGTATCTGAAAAACAAATTGCAACAACCACTCTGGAAGAACAAAAATCAAACAGAGACTTCAAAACAAAAACAAATGGCAACGGTCCTACCCTAGAAAGAAGCTCAGCCCAAAGAATTGCACGATTTGTGGTGCTTGAAAATCCAAAAAACCAGCAACCCAAGGAACCTTGGCATTAGACGCACAGGAGGTACATGCCTGAAGACCAAAAACACATTCCATTCCTGAGCGGTGTGACTGAAATCCCGCTTGGGCAGCATCAAGTGGGCGTTGAGACGTGATAGCAGAATAAAGATGTGGCAACAAAGCTCGCTCAAAAATTTTTCGGGCAACACACGAAAGAGTAATGGGGCGATAATTAGTAATGTCACCAAGCGTACCACGTTGCTTCCAAACTGGGTGAAAAAGCCCAAGATTCCATGAAGTGGGTGTAAGACTACTGCGAAAAACGGACTGAGAAAGTTGCAAGAACAATGGAGCAAGAATAGCTGAAATTGGGCGATAAAGTTCTGCAGGCACTAGACACTAGCAAAATGATCAGCATATTTGGCTAAAGACTGAGGATCAAAATCTAAACCATTAGCTGAAGTACAAAAGTTAGCACAGCGCCGAGCATGAGACACATGTTTCAGAAGAGAAGGCACTGATGAAGAACTAGGGTCATCAAAAAAAAATACTTTTGTCTTACGCCTGTGTGATCTCAGAGCTGATTTGAATACTTTGTGACTATCACGTTGGCGAGTTCTTAGAAAAGGAAGAAGAGGGTCAGAAGAATTGTGGTGCAAGAGAGAATAATAGTCACGGAATGCTGAACGAGCTTTCAGACGCAACAAAGCAATCTCAGGGGGAAGAGGAGTGGTCTCTGGTGCTAGACGACGAGGTGTTGGTGGTCCCAATGTCAGAACTGCTGCTGCCTCAACAAAATCAACTATAATTTGAAATGCAGAATCAATTGCTTCCTGGGCCACTGCACCGGAAAGAGAAGTCCCCACAGGGACCTGAAGTGGTTCCAATGCTGCTGTTAGTGCCTCGTTGGAGGATGCAGAATCTTAGCAGTTTCTCTGTACGACTTACGAATAACTTCATCCTTAACAATCGGAGATTCCAAGAAGGTAGAGGAGGAGGCACAGTGGCCTGAGGATTTGGGCCAGCTAAAGAAAATGAACAAGTCACTGCAAAATGGTCTGAAGGATGGGGAGCCATAGACTGGGGTTGATCATGTACTAAATAAGAGGAAGCTGTCACATAAGTAGAAGCAAAAAACAAATCAATAATTGAACTCCCTAAGTGGGAACGAAAAGTTGGGCGACGAGCTGAAGAAGAAGCTGGGACAACCAATGAAAGTGAGTGGGCTGTAAAAAAAGGAAGAAGCGCTTTGGCACGGGCATTAGTAACATGATCACCAGTGCTCTGAGTTCTAAAATTGAAGTCACCCATCAAAACTACTGGTGTATCCGAATTCGAAACAAATTGAGGAAAATCAGATGCACCAAAACAGTCTTCTGTAGTCCAACGTGGGGGAAAATAAAATCCACCAATCACGATCTGACAAAACCTAAACCACAAACCAAACCCAGAAGGAACTGATGCAATCTACCTAAATTGATAAGTACTGCAACGATGTGGGTTAATAAGAAGAGCAACACCAGATGCCAAAGGAGCGTCTGGTGGAGGACGAGAATCAAACAACAAATACTCATAAGAAACACTGTCTAAAGTTAACTGATGAGTTTCGGTTAAAACTACAAAATCAAGCTGATGAGTACCAAGCCAAGCAGGTAAATCTGAAAAATCCAGAGGCAAACCTCTACAGTTGAAGGTTCCAGAACGAAAAGTCCACATTAATTGCGAGATGTAGGTTCAGAACGTGAAGAACGGGCTAAAGAAACAGTAGCTTCAAAGTCTGCAGCAGGAAGATTAGAACGAAGATAATGAAAAACTGCAGGATCATGAGTAATTCGCAAGAGGTGAGCAAATCTTTTGTGAACAGCCTTTGCTACAGCAACTTGACGTTGCTCAAGTGATTGAACAGACCCAGAACGAAGCTGCCCAGGGTCAAAAAGATCAACGGGCACCTCATCACCTGGAAAAATGTCCTTGCGGAGCTTGTCAGCACAGTCAGAAGTACAAAAAAACTCAGCAGTGTTACGCCCAATAAAACTAATATGGCGAATGTCACGCGAAAATTGAGGGTTTCCAGAAATTCGATTAATCAGAGTGCGGAGCTGATTAAGTGGCTGACGACTAATTTCCTTAAACCTCACAGTAGCAAAACCAGCAGCACAATCATGAACAGGCTGAGGAGCATTGATCAAAATTGGTGACTCAGCCGGGTAATCAATCACCAATCTGGGTGGCTGTAGTGATCTGCGAGATAGGGGGTCCACTCCAGCAACCACTGAGCGATAAAGGGCGGGTTGAGCATCTGCTTCGGCAGCTTCAATACGAACAATAGCATTTGATGCACGAGAGGCAAATTTTGCAGTGCTGAAAGGCCCAGGATTGCGAGTAGCAGGGGCAGGTGGCGGTCGGCTAGCACTCGCAACTTGAGCATAGGAAGGCACGGCAGAGACAGCAGCAGGAGGGCAGCTGATAGTTTCAACCAACGGAACTACAGCAATAGTCAATGCAGCAAAGAAGGCAGCCTCAGTTTCTGGTTCCAATACTGGGAGAAATTGCATTGCACGAGTGAAAGCAGACATCACTAATGGATGAGATCCAGAAGTTTGAGCAGGGGCCAGCATATGCAGAGCATCCAAGAATCGGTCACAAGGAGTGGGCAAGGGAGAGGTAGCATGATCAGCTGCAGAGGCATTCTTCTCGACCCTGGCACGAGAGGCAGGTCGGTGAGTCGGGGGTGATTTTGAGGCTTGACGTTTCCCTTTGGGATCAGCATCAGCAATGGTAAGTGACATTTCGACTGTATCATTCATGTGAACATCAACGACACTTGCGGGGGATCTTCCTCTAATTCGAGCCGGTTCTGAAGTGGATGATGCTTGATCACGTGATCGGCGGTCAGGTGATTTGCGAGGAGAATTCACTTCATCTGCCCACAGAAAATTTTCTCCATCAAAGTTGCTGGGCTGAGAGTCAGGAATGTTTTCCTGATAGGCGCGAGTGTGGGACAGAGAGGGAGCACGGGAGCGAGCACGGCCAGAAGCGATGAAAATTTTTGAGGGGGGTTAGTCAGGCGGCGCGGCAGGCGGCGCGTCAGGCGGCTGCGCAGGCGGAGCGCTGGGAGGCGGCATTGATTTTTGAGAGAGAGGAGAGAGAGAGAGAGAGAGAGAGAGAGAGAGAGAGACAGAGAGACAGAGAGACAGAGAGACAGAGAGACAGAGAGACAGAGAGACAGAGAGACAGAGAGACAGAGAGACAGAGAGACAGAGAGACAGAGAGACAGAGAGAGAAAGCAAATTATTTTTTTTTTTTTTTTTTTTTAACAATATTATTATTTATTTTGCACATACAGTGCATAACAAAAAACAACACCCAAAGTGCCTTACAAGATGGTCATGGACCAGCACATAGGGAAGCGCGCGCAGCATAAGGAAAAGCAACAAAGCAAAACAGAGAATGTAAACTCAAACCTGTGGCAACCCGTCAGATACTGCTAAGGTGCCAAAAAACAGGTGAGTAATAAATAATGAGAAAAGAAAACGTTAAAGATCCACAAATGCAGGGCCAAAGAGGGAGTCTGGAGGGGAAACTTCTAATGGCAGACCCATACAGTGAAGCCAAATCTTATGGAGACAACGAAAAACTAGATACCACGGTGCAAGATTCGCTGCGTTGACAATGCGAAGTGGACGAAGGCTATCAATTGCAACGTCAAGCGGAAGTTGTAAAACAGGAACAGG
Source organism: Cladochytrium replicatum (assembly GCA_025526935.1). Lineage (NCBI taxonomy): Eukaryota > Fungi > Chytridiomycota > Chytridiomycetes > Cladochytriales > Cladochytriaceae > Cladochytrium > Cladochytrium replicatum. Next base: position 175,986 of record JAHLKD010000107.1, read on the forward strand.
AACAGGAGGCAACAATAGGTCAAGACGCAAACATTCTGAAACATGAGATCTAGAGAGAGTTGCAGTGCGGCAGTGACAACACTGCTTGCGGGGGTGATAAAACAAACGTCCAAGGCGATACTGCAGAAGCCTCAAGATTGACGAAATAGGGAAGCATGGAGGAGCAATTGCTAGCGCATGAGGGTGTGCAGATGCAAGGGGAGCAAAGCTAGCAGCTATAGAACCATAGGCAGATGAGGCTACTTGGTGAAAGTGATTTGCGATAACATCAGAAGGTTTGGGAACTACAACATTTGCAGCCGGGAAGAGGAAGTGATTGTTGAAAGGGACAGGAGAACAACGAAAGTGCTTTCCCTGGTGAAGAAAGAATGACAACATAGAGTGAACCATATCAGGGGCATCATCATCCAGCCAACGTTGAAACATCTGAAACTGCAGATATTGAAGCCGAAACTGAAGGTCAGGAAACTTAAAAAACAGTAAAACCCCAGCAATTGAAGTGGAAAATGAAAGGCGAAGAAATCGACACAAACATTGGTGAATAAAAGTCCGAACTGGTTTGCAAACAGCAACAGAGGGAAGAATAAAATATAAACCAAATTCAAGCGTAGGTCGAATAAAAGACAAAAACAAATGACGAACCACAACCAGAGAATGAGAACCAAACATCCTTGAAAAAGAAAGCAAAGCAAAAGAAGCTGCGCGCGCTTTGGCAAGTCGATGGGAAATAGTCAGTGAAACATCAAATCCAGTATCTCCAAAAAAGCAACCCAGATAACGAAATGAAGGCTTGACAGGCAGAGGTTGACCATGAAGAAGCAAAGGCGAATGAGCAGGAATAGGAATTTTTGTGAGAATCACAGACTTCAAAGGAGCAAAAGAAAAACCACGAGCTTGGGCAAACTGGTCACAAACAGAGAGAAGAACCTGCATAGCATCCAAAGTAATTGCAAACAAGGCCAAATCATCTGCAAATAAAAAAGAATTATATCGTGGTTTGGCAGGATGAAAGAGTGTTATAGGTGGGGCAAATGGTCGGAGGAGCCCAGGTAGAGGATCAAGAAAAGTGATATAGAGAAGTGGACTGAGAACAGAACCTTGAAACAAACCTCTAAACAAATCAAAAGCATCTGAAAAACAATTTGCAACAACCACTCTGGAAGAACAAAAATCAAACAGAGACTTCAAAACAAAAACAAATGGCAACGGTACTCCCCTAGAAAGAAGCTCAGCCCAAAGAATTGCACGATTTGTGGTGTCATAAGCTGCTTGAATATCTAAAAAACCAGCAACCCAAGGAACCTTGGCATTAGACGCACGGGAGATACATGCCTGAAGACCAAAAACACATTCCATTCCCGAGCGGTGTGACTGAAATCCCGCTTGGGCAGCATCAAGTGGGCGTTGAGACGTGATAGCAGAATAAAGATGTGGCAACAAAGCTCGCTCAAAAATTTTTCGGGCAACACACGAAAGAGTAATGGGGCGATAATTAGTAATATCACCAAGCGTACCACGTTGCTTCCAAACTGGGTGCAAAAGCCCAAGATTCCATGAAGTGGGTGTAAGACTACTGCGAAAAATGGACTGAGAAAGTTGCAAGAACAATGGAGCAAGAATAGCTGAAATTGGGCGATAAAGTTCTGCAGGCAGACGATCATGACCCGGGGCAGACTCCAAAGGGCAGTCCCTAATAGCTAGAACAAAAGCTTCAACATCCAATGGCAGCTGAAAATCACACAGAACAATTGAAGGTGAAACTGGGTCAGCAGCTTGAGCATTGTAGACACTAGCAAAATGATCAGAATATTTGGCTAAAGACTGAGGATCAAAATCTAAACCATTAGCTGAAGTACGAAAGTTAGCGCAGCGCCGAGCATGAGACACATGTTTCAGAAGAGAAGGCACTGATGAAGAACTAGGGTCATCAAAAAAATTTGCTTTTGTCTTACGCCTGTGTGATCTCAGAGCTGATTTGAATGCTTTGTGACTATCACGTTGGCGAGTTCTTAGAAAAGGAAGAAGAGGGTCAGAAGAATTGTGGTGAAAGAGGGAATAATAGTCACGGAATGCTGAACGAGCCTTACTACGCAACAAAGCAATCTCAGGGGGCAAAGGAGTGGTCGCTGGTGCTCTACGACGAGGTGTTGGTGGTCCCAATGTCAGAACTGCTGTTGCCTCAACAAAATCAACTATAATTTGAAATGCAGGAATCAATTGCTCCCTGGGCCACTGCACGAGAAAGAGAAGTCCCCACAGGGACCTGAAGTGGTTCCAATGCTGCTGTTAGCGCCTCTGATGTAGGAGGAAGCAGAATCTTAGCAGTTTCTCTGTGCGACTTACGAATAACTTCATCCTTTAACAATGGGAGATTCCAAGAAGGTAGAGGAGGAGGCACAGTGGCCTGAGGATCTGGGCCAGCTAAAGAAAATGAACAGGTCACTGCAAAATGGTCTGAAGGATGGGGAGCCATAGACTGGGGTTGATCATGCACTAAATAAGAGGAAGCTGTCACATAAGTAGAAGCAAAAAACAAATCAATAATTGAACTCCCTAAGTGGGAACGAAAAGTTGGGCGACGAGCTGAAGAAGAAGCTGGGACAACCAATGAAAGTGAGTGGGCTGTAAAAAAAGGAAGAAGTGCTCTGGCATCGGGCATTAGTAACATGATCACCAGTGCTCTGAGTTCTAAAATTGAAGTCACCCATCAAAACTACTGGTGTATCCGAATTCGAAACAAATTGAGGAAAATCAGATAATGCACCCAAACAGTCTTCCGCAGTCCAACGTGGGGGAAAATAAAATCCACCAATCACGACCTGACGAAACCTAAACCACAAACCAAACCCAGAAGGAACTGATGCAATCAACCTAAATTGATAAGTACTGCAACGATGTGGGTTAATAAGAAGAGCAACACCAGATGCCAAAGGAGCGTCTGGTGGAGGACGAGAATCAAACAACAAATACTCAGAAGAAACACTGTCTAAAGTTAACTGATGAGTTTCTGTTAAAACTAAAAAATCAAGCTGATGAGTAACAAGCCAAGCAAGTAAATCTGAAAAATCCAGAGGCAAACCTCTACAGTTGAAGGTTCCAGAACGAAAAGTCCACATTAATTGCGAGATGTAGGTTCAGAACGCGAAGAACGGGCTAAAGAAACAGTAGCTTCAAAGTCTGCAGCAGGAAGATTAGAACGAAGATAATGAAAAACTGCAGGATCATGAGTAATTCGCAAGAGGTGAGCAAATCTTTTGTGAACAGCCTTTGCTACAGCAACTTGACGTTGCTCAAGTGATTGAACAGACCCAGAACGAAGCTGCCCAGGGTCAAAAAGATCAACGGGCACCTCATCACCTGGAAAAATGTCCTTGCGGAGCTTGTCAGCACAGTCAGAAGTACAAATAAACTCAGCAGTGTTACGCCCAATAAAACTAATATGGCGAATGTCACGGGAAAATTGAGGGTTTCCAGAAATTCGATTAATCAGAGTGCGGAGCTGATTAAGTGGCTGACGACTAATTTCCTTAAACCTCACAGTAGCAAAACCAGCAGCCACGATCACGAACAGGCTGAGGAGGATTGATCAAAATTGGTGACTCAGCCGGGTAATCAATCACCAATCTGGGTGGCCGTAGTGATCTGCGAGATAGGGGGTCC